>VVAS01105823.1:22630-32936 GCA_015103295.1 Ptychochromis oligacanthus | reverse complement strand
CTAATGGGGAGAAAAGCAAAAAAAAAAAAAAGAACAAAAATGCATGAAGTCATATCAAGGATATAAGTAGCAGGGACATTTTTGTGATAAAACATGATCATAAATAATCTTGTCCTCCTCGGTTCCATAAATCACAATCAATTCAACAACAATATATGAAAATTGTAGCAGATCAGACAAGATGCAAACAAAGGAACTTTAACAAACCGTTCATTGTTAGCACATCTGTACTGGGTGCTGGTGCACATGGGAAGGCATCGGGTCACACCTCCTATTTGGATAGTCAGGAAATGGTCTGGGCACTCACAGGTGTGTTCTCGGCCCCCGTGACGGATCAAGCAAAGGTGAGAGCAGCCTCCATTGTTCACCGCACAGGGATTGTTTACTGTCAGAGGAAGAGCAACAGTCGTTAAAACAGTCTCAATCTGCCACAACTGGGAACACAGAGACCAGGTATTATTCAGCTTGTGGTGGATACTCACCAATAGGCTGTCTGTAAGGATGGTACACATGGATGTCAAATGGTCTGTGTGTGGTGTTAACAAGGACTTGACGACCAGAGCCATCGTATTTGTTGCCTTTCTCCACTGTGCGCGTGTTCCAGTCAGTCCAATACACTGTGTCCTCAAACACAGTCAGGGCAAATGGGTGCGGCAAGACTCCATCATACACTGTGTGCCTGTGCTGACCATGCAAGTCAGAGTATCTGACAGAAGAAAAAAAAAGCCAAAGAGTTACTGATCTCCTCTTACTGCAGGCTAAAAGAATTCAACCACTTTGTGACGCACTTACTCAATGTAGTTGAGATGAGCATCGGACCAGTAGAGCTTGTCGTTTGTATAGTCGATTGTGATACCATTGGGCCACTCGATCTTTGTGGTGATGATGGCTGTTTTGTTGGTTCCATCCATACCAACACGACCTATAAAGGCTTTGTCCCCCCAGTCTGTCCAGTATACAAATCTATCAGGGAGCAAAGAAAAACACTTCAGACCACTTTTTTTTTTTTATTAATCAGAAGAAAAGAAAACAAAAAAAACCTCTATGACTCAAAAGTCTGACTGATACTGTTCAACCTCCTGAGACCCTGTGTCCTCATATAGAGACATTACACTTTGCCTTTTCTGCACCTTATACTTCATTCTGCTCAACAGTGTTTTATACTTTGTTAAGCAATGTTGACTTTACTGAGGCATGCTGTAAAATTAACCCACTGTCCCCATATGAGGACATTCTAACAACTATGTCACCAAGTAACAACTTCCTGTTCAAAGAGGAAACATAGTTTATATATTTATAAGGTCCAACTAATCACAAATAGCTAGGTGAAATTAAAAATGCATCCCAAACAAGAGCTCAGGTCTCAGGAAGTTACGGAAATACCTGCATTAGCATTTGAGAATAATATTTTTAACCCTAATGGCTGGTTATTTAGGTGCTGTGCTACATGTTTTGGTAGTAGGATAGCAATGAAACAATAAATGATCAATAAATGCAATTTGAAGATACCAGTAAATGAAACATTACAAATCATAAAAATTCCTAAGACTCTACAGTTGTGTGATTACTTAGTGTTTTTCAGGTGCCACAATAACAGTTATTTGACTTTCTGAATGCTTCTTGATCAAATCACTTGACCACTACTGCCTGCACCATGAAAACTGGAAATTTCCTGAAAATATGTAATATGGTGCTAATTCTACATCAAAACTAAAATCACAGGGTTCGATCGGTACAATTTAAATCAGTAAATTCTGATTAATTGCTTTATAGCTTGACATAAAAAACTGAAGTTTGTCCACATTTACGAACAAAGCTGAAAGAAATAAATTAATATAATTCTAAGTGGGCTTAAAAAGAGCAGTTATAAAGAATCGCTGCTTATAAACTGACTAAATCCACACTAACAACATACCAAAAAAAAAAAAAAAGAACTTTTTTGAGTTTACTGAAATTTCTTTAAGAACAACAAGGGTTTTGGCCTAATTCAGAATGAGCCTTTAGAGGATGGCAAGACATAAGTATAAATCTATGCCGAAGATCTCTGCATTTTCTTATTTCTTATCCGATAAACAAAAATTATTATTACATAAATATGATTACAATGAACGTGATTTTCCTCTGTCTATGGCTTAAACCTCTTTGGGGGGACTGAAGATTTTTCTATGCATGAAAAATCCTGTCAGCATAGGCCTGACCAATATGTTATGACAAGCGATTACAGGTGATAACAGCAGCCAAGCAAAATAATATAGGCCATGCCAATATAGGTATCGGCCTTTGTTATACTTAGAGACTTAATTCCTCACCCATATTTGGGATGCAACACAATGCCTCTGGGGTTTTCAAAGCAGTAGGTGTTACTGGCATCGACGCAGTGTTCAGCTAGTTTCCTGACAAAGCGGCCATCCAGTTCAGAAACTCTGAGACAATCCAGAAAGCTGTCCACCCAGTAGAGCTTCCTGGCCACCCAGTCAACTGCAAGGCCCTCCCCATGCAGAACTCCATTAACCACCACCTCTCTGTTACTGCCGTTATTGTACATCCGTTCTATGACTCTGCGGCTCACATCAATCCAATAGAGACGCTTGTCGACGCGATCAAAGTCTGTGGCCACCACACTGGTCAGGCCCTGCAGAATGAGAGAGTAGGCCTGACCGTCTGTTGATAGGTTCCTCAGGTAGTAGCGGTTGCTGAAGATGAGGTAGGGTGAAATGTTGCTGTTCTGACGGCAGCTGCGCCCATCGGGCTCTCGGAGGAATCCTGGAGCACACTTGCAAACATAGGAGCCAACGGTGTTTTCACAGATCTGACTGCACACGCTGGGGGTCTCTGTGCACTCGTTGACATCGTCACATGTTTTGCTGTCAGACATGAGGCGGTAGCCAGGACGACAGGTGCAGATGAAGCTGGTAGGTGTGTCGGTGCAATTGTGATCACAGAGGTGAATGGACGGGTCTGTGCATTCATTGATACCTGTAGTCAGAGAGGTATAAGAGCCAAAAAGTTAAAGTTATGAAAACAAAACAAAACTTTTAACCTTTTCATTTTGCTACACACAATTATCTCAGACTGAAAGTAGAAACTCGCACAACTGTAAATGTCAGCAGTATGGATAGTCGAAAGACTCACACTGAGCTAAAATGAGACTAGTGCCATTAAAACAGGTGAACAACATAAAAACATCTTTTGTTTCTTATTTGTTTTGGTCCCCCTGTCATTTATTATTTTACTAATAAATATCAGTTCAGTAAACGTATATTCTTGGAGACATTCTTGGATTTTTAGTGCAGCAGATAAATGAAACAGTCTTTTAAAAGTGGATACAAGTGCCAGAATTTGATTGTTCGTCCCTCTGGAGCCATTAATTTGAAAACTCTGATTAGCCACTTGACTTTTCAAAATTTCTAAATTTTCCAGTTGGGCCATCATTTCCATTTTAGGAAACAGCTGATGTACTACAGAACCACTTCAACCTTCAACCACTGGATACATTTCAGAGTTTTCATTTTTGATTTATATGCATTTGACTACAATTAAGTCAAATTTAACTTATAAAATTCTTCAGAGCTTCTTTGTTTCAAGTTAAACAAAATAACTGCACATATATTATATGTTTCTCCAAAGATCTGATGATAACTGCAGCTGCACAGTGCTGTGAACATTGTTGGATCACCCTTTTATCACCACGATGCATACAACTAGGTTTGGACATTTAACATTCATCTGGTGCCAATTTATTCCCATGCAATGTGATGAAATTGTGAAATTGTGATTAACCTGACAAGCATGTCTTTGGACAGGTTCAGACCTAGAACCTTCTTGCTGTGAAGCGACCGTTGCACCACCGTGCTGCCCAGCTATTTGTTATATTGGCTAACTCATGTAACTAATCTAACTACACTATCAAGTTTTAAGGTTAGGTAAGTGTTCTCTGTGTTCTACCCTCTCCTAATGTCCTTATATAAACTTGTTGTGCTTGCTCTCTCTGCAAGCACAAGCTCAACAACTCCCAAAACAGACGACACCACCAGACTGTCAAAATAACTTTTCACTCACCGCATCCTTTCTCATCACTGTTGTCAGAGCAATCATCATTCCTGTCGCACACCTGACCCATGGGGATACAGTGGCCATTGTCACATCTGAACTCTACAGGGGGGCAGGTAGGCGCTGGCGTGTGGCACATGTGCTCCAGCTCATCAGACTCATCCCCACAGTCGTTGTCGCCATCGCAGACAAAGTCACGTGACACGCAGCGGCCGTTCTGGCAGGTGAACTGGTGTTGTTGGCAAGGCTGGTACGTGCAGCCCTGCTCATCACTGCTGTCTCCACAGTCATTGCGACGATCACACCTGATTTAAGAAGACCACAGAACATGAATTTAAATTTCCAGTCAGACTCATCATAGATGTAATTCATGCCATTATATTACAGAGTTCCATCTAACCTGTAGGAGCTGCGTATGCAGAGGCCATTATTACAGGTGAACTCGTTGATGCCGCAGGACCTGTGTGTGCAGTTTTGACGCTCATCTAAAGCATCCGCACAGTCTGCATCTCCATCACACACCCAGTCACGGGGAATACATTTCCGCTGAGGCGGCCTGTTGTTCACACAAGTGAACTCTGCACTCGAACACGTGCGATTGGCTGAAAAAAAATAAAATAAAATAAAGCAGACATGGGGTTTACAAGAAATTAAATAATGAATGTGATGACCTAGTGTCAACCTACATATTTTGTGAATCCAAACATTCCAAACTGTATTTCAAAACATGCACCTATGACTACAAATTCCTTATCGGTCTAATGTGATTGCTTCACATTGTTTGAAGTGAGTCTCCTACAGAGGTTCAGGCAGTTCTGAAGTCTTTAGCTTCAGGCATCTTATTTTTGGAGCACACACTGGTGAAATATAAGAATCTTGATCCACCCTGAGCCAGGAAGCCAGAGAAAGGAGACATGCACAAAGTAGTGAGTGAAGCAGGAGAAATCAGGAATGTCCGCTCCTTGGACTGGAGACCTTCTACAGGACACTAGGATGCTGGCAACTCACTTCCATTGTCTCCCCAAACAACACTCACCCAGTGGTGTGTTCCCAAATCAGCATCCTGAATAACAACAGGGAGCAGGAGGGGGCAAGTCGAGAAGTGGTGGAGAACAAGAGGGTGGTCCTCAAGCCAGGGTGGGGGGTAAAGAAGTGAGAAGATGTAGAAAAAATATTTAACTAGAATTACCAACTAATGGTTTAATACCTCTTCCATTAATAACCGAGTCAGGGTTTATGGAGGAGGAGCTGTGTGCTGTACAGATTATTGTATGAAGCCCCTTGAGGCAAACTGGTGAGTTGTGTTATATACTAATAAAACAGATCTGACTTGACCTCATTAGGCCTTCCTGTTCTTTTTCTGATTCATGACTTTGTGTAAAAGTTAAGTGATAAAAAAAAAATAAAAAGCAGAGTTAAATTCTTTGTATGTGTTAACATGCAGATGATGCATCAAACACGGTTGCAGCTGCAAAGAAGCTCCACAAAAAAGCATTGCCCAGGGGCGAGAACTAGCCCACCAAAGGGTCATATCTGCCCTGGATGGCTTTGTGAAAATAAAATGAACTGCTTTTCCTTTTTGTGGTGATATTAGCATAAGGCAGCAGTGAAAATGTGTGAAAAATTAAAATTATTTCTAAATGTAGAGAAGCTGTTTGAATCATAAAGATGTAAAATATTATTATTTAGTTAACAAAAACTATACAGGTGAAGGTTGTGCCTCGCTACTGTGATCTATAAACTGTGATGCACGATGCAATGACGGCAGACTCTATCAATGTGGAAAACTAAAATGTATTTTTGAAATTAGACTTATCTCATGCTGTTTTCATCTATTTTGCAAATGGACTACTCATCCACCCATCCATTTTCTTCCGCTTATCCAATTCAGGGTCGCGGGGTTGGGCTGTAGCCTATCCCAGATGTCATAGGGCGAGAGGCAGGGTACACCCTGGACAGGTCGCCAGTCTGTCACAGGGCTTGGATTACTCATTAAGAAAAATAATTTAACAAGAAACAACTTGCTGTTGTCTGGCAAATTTTAAGGGAGTTGGATAAGAGGTGTCTTTCACTTGGGCCTTTGGTTTCAGCTTTTTTTAAAATCTTGGGTATGGCCAGGTGAACATTTTCAGAATGTATTTCTAGCTGTTAAATGCAAAGAAAACAAAACAATTGGACGGGTGTTTTTTAATATATGCTACCACATGTTAAACATGGTCAGTCATCCCTTCTTTTCCTGAGTTATTATGTTCAAAAATGTGTGATCTTAAAACATTATGATGTCAGAGTAGAGTTGACCTTTAACCTTTTGGATATTAAATCTCACTTAATCATTTCACCCTATTGGACATTTGTGTGAACTTTTGTCACAATTACAGTATCAGTCAAAGGCTTGGACACACTCAACCATTTATATGAGTGAGTGATTGTGTCCAAACTTTTGACTGACACTGTAGTTATATTAATTATTAAGTCGTGCCCAAAACCTTTTTTTTTTTTAGGTCACAGTGACCTTTGACCTTTGATTGACCTTTGAAAAGCAAATTCTAAGGCCCTGTCCACACGTACAAGGGTATTTTGTTAAATGTAGCTTTTTCTATGCGTTTTGGTCTTTCATCTAAAAGTAAACCACATTTTAGATCACTGAAAACTGAGCTTTTGAGAAATTCCTTCCAAGGTGAAGATTTTCAAAAATGTTTCTGCATTTACATGTGGATGAGGAAATCTGAGAATTTGTGTTGCAACATCAAAGGTGTGCACCTTTATCTCCTTTTATGACATCAGACTGTGCGCTGTGTTATTGTTTGTAAAGCTTTTGATTGGCCAGCATTTCTATACGGTTACGGTTATATTGCCACCTGTTGCTCTGGCATGCTCTTGACTGCGCTTGAGATCGTTTTTTGCGTTTTCATGCAGACAGATATTTTTCAAAACGAATAAGGAAAAATCCTTGTTTTAAAAAAATGACCACATGGACATAGCCTAATTCTGACCACCAATTTCTCTAAATTTGTACCAAGCTGGACATTCCCTCAAGGGGATCAAGAGATATCACACTGAGGGGAATGGGACAAGTGAACAATGAACAAACAACCCAAAAAACCGAGTGACTCTGGCCATGGCTGCTACCAGTGTAGATCTTCCTTTTCTTCTTTCGGATGCTCCCTTTAGGGGTCGCCACTGCGGATCATCTGCCTCCATCTCATCCTATCCTACTATTTCTGATCTGCACATTTGATTTGGCAAAGATGCCCAACCCTCCTCAGTTACCTGGGCTTGGGACCAGCAATAAGAGTATACTGGCCAGTGACCCCACCATGGCTGGGTTCTGTAACCAGCATGGATACAGAACCAGAAAAAAGGAAAAAGGACACACAGAAAGAAGTGATGGAAAAGAGAGAAAAGATGAAGGACTAAAGGATGCATACCACAGTTGTGTCTCTGGTCTTCATCGCTCATATCACCACAGTCATTGTCCCCGTCACAGATCCAGGATGATGCAATGCATCTGCCATCATCGCAGCGAAACTGGTCTGTGTTGCAGGTTCTGATCAGTGTGGCTGCAGACACAAACCATACGCATTAAACTGTAAATAATACAGCAACATAAATACAGCGTGGTGACTGTATGCCAACTCATTTATATCCAATGTAAATGTTCACTCCCCTTTTTTTTGCCTTTTTGTAATTGCCAATTATCTCAGGTACTTCCCCCAGCTGCTTTTCAACTAATAAAGAAGGCTCAATACAACACTGGCAAAGCTTTCAAAATAGTCATGGCAACTCCACATTCCCATGCATGGTGAGCTATCTAAACAAAAGCCAAAGTGAGGCTCTGTAACCCCTGGTGGACAAAGGGAGGGGGAGGTGCTGTTTGTCAGAGGACATTGAGGGGCGTCACCACAGAGGAATGCAGCACACAATAGGAGGCCTGACTGACCACATCATCAACAAAGAAATACACCACTGACTTGCAGTCCGCGCTACATCACTCACAGAACTCTCTCACACAGCACACTGACGCAGATTGGCGGAGAGGCATAAATACACAATAACAGAGCAGCTGATGATGGGGAGGGGGCAGACACACAAAGCCAAAAGGGCCATTTTGGTGGTGAGAGAGTTTTGCAACACTCACTGCAGGAGAGGGGTTCATCAGAGCCGTCACCGCAGTCAGCCCCTCCATCACAGTACCAGTGGGCGGGGATGCAGCGGCCACTAGAGCAACGGAACTCACTCAGGGAACATGTGGATGCAGCTACGGAGAGGATGCAGAAAGGCATGAAATCACTGGGAGGATTTGGTACAAAGCAATTTTCCTTTGAAAATGATTAAAGTGGTTCTCCTTCCCAATATTAACAGCAGTTTGCACCATTAGTTTTAAACGTTTCTCTCTAATATCCTTCTAGCTTATAGCAAATCGTTTTGCTGATTGATCTACAGTATGCAGTTTTGTGGAACCTGGAAAACTACATAACAAAGCTAAGTACTGAAAAGTTAACAGAAAATCATTATGTGAAACCCTACAAAAAAAGATTTTTTTTTACTGTTTTACCACAGTGCAATACACAAAAAATTAAAAAAGCTCATTGCTGGTTACAAAACATGAAATATTAAATCTCTAAAAAACCAAAGGGAGTGTCTGAAGTCACATTGTGATGATGACAACGCATGTATAATTTCTTGTTAAACAGCAAACACACACAATATATAGTATCTTACTACAATACATAAAATTTCTGTCTGTCTGCGTGTTTGTTTCTTTGACCGCAAACTCCTCCAAGACCATTAGGGAGTTGAGCAACCAAACTTAGTACACAGGTACATCTTAGGCCTTGAAGGTTGTTAGCCATGTCAGATATTATGACATCATCATGTTGCCTAGCAACAACCTAGCAATGGACAAATAACCTGTTTTTAGCATTTATGGACCTATAACCCTTTTACAATGTTTATGTAACATTGTATCATTTTTATTTCAGGACAATAACATCTTTTATATCCACAAGACTTGAATTATGCATGCCTAACAACCACCTAACAATGGGCTAAAATGACCTATTTTTAGCATATGAACAACATCTACCATCCCTATTTTTTTTATAATTTTTTTTTACTTTTCTCAGTGTGGTTAAGTATATCATTTTGCCAAAAGCACAAATAGGCCAAACAATACTGTAGCATGGACATGTACTAGTAATAAAAACACAGGAAAATAGCAAAATGAAATTATACAAATGTGTATAATACTTTGTTTTTACAGTTAATACATAATACAGAATTGCGATACATCATACGTTGCTAGAATTCTCACAATGCAATTACAGTTACTATGTAACACTCTACCTGTGATAACTATTCATAAGTGTCTGAAATATCCATTTACTTATCATTACAGAGTAAACTACTGAGTATTTATTTTATACTTTGCAGGACTGAGCATTCTTTTTTGCAGCAAAGGCTTTTACTAGGGATGCAAGTATTGTGAAATTGTGGGTTGCTACCAATGTTTAAAATAACAGTTTGCCTGATGGCACGTGTTGATAATGATTTTTTTAATTCGTCTCAATCGTTCTTTATCTCTTCATTGTGCCAGGGAAAAAATAAATGTAATTATAAATAAAGAACTATTTTCAGGTGTTTTTCTTAATTAATGTAATCAATGTTATTAATAACACAAGTGTCTTTTCTCCAAGGACCTGCTCCAATATACAGTGTAAAGGGCTTATTTAGACTATAACTACATGAAAGAATCTGTACAAATATTATAGCAAAAGAAAGAATTTATTAGAAACTGCAACAGAAAAAATATAATATAGCTTTATCGTGATATTGTTGCTTAACTCACCACAGTGTGTAGGACTCTCATCACTCATATCCCCACAGTCGTTGTCTCCATCACACAGATATGAGCGTGGGATGCAAATGTTGGTAGACTGACATTTTGTTTGCTCTGGCTGGCAGGTTCTCTCCGCTGAGATAATCACAAATGAAAACACATTTACTACAACAACCACTTCCATGAGTACTTTCCTCTCTGTGGCACACTAGGGATACTCACGGCAGTTTTGTTCATCAGAGGTGCCATTGTCATAGCAGTTGTTGATGCCATTGCAAACATAGTCCTTTGCAATACAGCGTCCGTTGTTACAGGCAAACTCCGTGTTCGGGTCACAAGGTCTGAACAGACAGCCCACTTCATCACTATTGTCCCCACAGTCGTCATAGTGGTCACAGCGGTAGTGGTAGGGCACAC
>VVAS01105786.1:2751-14042 GCA_015103295.1 Ptychochromis oligacanthus | reverse complement strand
TACACATTAACACTTTAAGATTACAATAATAATCCACAAAAACAATCATTTACAATCATCGGTGTGTACAAATACAGCCCCAGGATAAGTGATAATAGAAGCTCAAATATTTACTGTCTTCAGTCTCCTGTATTGTACACACTTTAACATTGTTCAGTGCTACTATGACCATAAAGTAACAAAACAACATTTTTGTGAAGCACTGATACAGATATTTGTAATGACTGGCAGTGATACAGTGTCTGTTAGTTTGTTTTTAAATCATGGACAGCAGTGTCAGCTGTGATAACATGCTTTCTTTGAGTCACCCCTCATTTTTATATATTTTGCAGCCAAGGAGACAGATTTTTTTTCAATTTTTAAAGTAGTCTTGAACAATAGTTCTTCAGACTTTCTGAAGGTTTTTCAACATTTTTCTTTGGACATTGGCTGCTTTTTCACTCATTCTTAGTCCAGTCCTTCTATCTATCTATCTATCTATCTATCTATCTATCTATCTATCTATCTATATCTATTTTTTTAAATTCCATTGAATCTTAGACTTTGCTGTTCCCAGTTTGTATTTGTAAATGTCTACCTGCAGATGTTACAGATGAAGAAAGCATCTCATCTGCCGTGCAGGCTGTGCAAGATCGGATCGGGCATGGTGGGTTGAATCTCCTCATCAACAACGCTGCTATCAACAAACTGCCCTCAACAGGAGCGCTATTTGCCACCAAGAAAAAGGACATTTTAGGGTCTTTACCCTAACACATAAAGCACCATGAGGCAACTGTTGTTGTGATTTAGCGCTATATAAATAAAATTGAATTGAAATGTGTTATAAATGAGGACATGTATTGTATTTGTTCTTTGTTGTATTTGATCTTAAGGACACACATAATGTGTATTGATGAGAAACAATGAATGTAAGTAGAATGGAATTTGTGTATATAAATCTGGTTCAAGCTGACCATTCATCTGAATAAAATGTTGATAAATAGTTGGGAAGATATAATTATCAAAACATCTTTATTAGATGATAAAATCAAATAAATTTATATAGTCAATGAATCACAGAGGGCCATTGATTAAGTGCCTGCTCATAACGAGGGTCCAGGTTTTACTCCACATGGAGATGAAAAATGTGTGCATGTGTGGTCCAGCAGTTGATCTGAGAACTATGACAAGCATTTATGTGTAAATGTCTCACTTCAGCTCTGGTTCCTTCAGGCTCTCTGCAGCAGGCAAAGACATGAGTCTCCTCTCCTGTCCTCTCTGCCAGCTGTTTCACCAGCTCCAAACCAATGCCTCTGTTGGCTCCCATCACTAAAATGTTCCCTTTCAGTTTCAGTGACATGTCAGCTGATCCACTGGTCAAGCACCAGCTGCTGCCTGACTCTTCTTTTGACGGTAACTGAACATGTGTTAGAGCATGCTATTGCTGTAATGCTGTAGTTGTAGGTTTGTGAGGGAAGAACAAGCCTCACAAATCTGTGTCAGCATACTTATTACACCATCAACACCAGCCAACACAAGAGACCCTGTTGACTTTCATGAATCACTTTGCATTTGCTTGTACTTTTGACAGGACATAATTATCAACATTTTGAAATGTGCTGATTGAAGGTAAGCAAACGATGTAGTTTAAAAATTAGTAAGATTGTAAAAGTGTCAAGACTCAGAATATGTGGAAAGTGTGTGGTTAACCACTGCTGCAGAAAGATGAGGTTACCACATGGCCAAAAACAGAAGAATGGGCCTCTTTCAGTCTTAGGGAACACTGTTTAGAGCACAGCTAGACAGACTCTAAGGTACACAGTGTACAACAGCTAATGAAAGAGGAATCATCTTTTAACTATATGCCCAAGAGTTTGAAAAAGGGTAATATTTGAGAAGTTAAAAAGATGACATTTAATATTTGTTATATTCTTAATAGATTGAATGATTAAAATGTTTAAAGATGTTTTCATAAGGAACTGTGGCCAACTCTGAAGACAAAGGTTTTTAGCTTCTTTTTTAGTTGATTTTGGTTTACAGCTCACAGCTTTGCTGCTGGTTCAGTCTCTGCTTTTATCATCCTTGATTCCACTACAAGCTTCAGGCAGCTTTTTCAAGTAAAAAGTTCTAATAAAAGCAAAAGTGCAGTCCACTCAATTTCTAATAGCTTTAGTTCCCATTTAAATTTCATTAGGATATTCTGTAAAAATGGGCTGAATTTGAGTTTTACATGTTTTTAATAAACTGAAGGATTAAGTATTCCTTTATGGAATGGGAAAACAAAGCACTGTTTGAGCAGCTGGAAAATTTCACAAAGCTAACAGAAAAGGGGTGTTTTTCTGACTGTTTTAGAGGTATGTCAGGACACCAATGCTACAAAAGTAAGGGATGTGGGCCATTAGGACACGGGGAAGGTGGAAAAACTCTCTCCTAACACATCCATGAGGGTTACCAGAAGAAACCCTCTTCTATTTAAAGAGAACGGCTTAGGTTCGCAAAATTGATTCTGAACAAACCACAAGTCTGCTGCAACAATGTCCTTTGGACAGATGAGACCAAAGTGGAGATGTTTGGTCATAATGCACAGTGCCATGTTTAGAGAAAACCCAACACAGCATATCAGCACAAACACCCCACACCAACTGTCAGCACAGTGGTGGAGGGGTGATGATACAGGCTTGTTTTGTGAATCAACCATGAACTCCTCTGTGAGGCCATCTGTCCAACAGCTAAAGCTTGGCCAAAACTGGGTCATGCAACAGGACAATGCTCCCTTAGTTTTTCACAGGACCACACAGAGTCCTGTGAGGTACCTGAGGTGGGAAATTACATTTTCTAAAATATCTAAGCAATCCACTATTGGATTAAGTCATTAGACATACCGTTGTTATACGTAATTAAAAAAAATAAATAAATAAAGGCATGATCCAAGGGCATCTGAGAGAATCACCCGTCAGCTAAGAACAGGAAACTCAGGCTACAATTCACATGGGCTCACCAAAACTGGATAATAGAACGTTAGAAAAATGTTGCCTCCTCGTCTGTTGAGTCTTGATTTCTGATGTGGCATTCGGATGGTAGGCTCAGAATTTGGCATAAAAAATATGAAAGCATGGATCCATCCTGCCTTTTATCAAAAGTTCAGGTTGCTGGTGGTATAATGGTGTGGGGGAATATATTTTGGGCACACTTTGGCCCCTTAGTACCAAATGACAAATGAGCATTGTTTAAACACCACAGCCTACCTGAGTATTGCTGCTGACCATGTCCATCCTTTTATGACCACAGTGCCCATCTTCTAATGGCTGCTTCCAGCAGGATAATGTGCCTTGTTACAAAGCTCAGATCATCTCAAACTGGTTTCTTGAACATGACAATGAGTTCAATGTACTCAAATGGCCTCCACAGTCACCAGATCTCAATTCAATAAAGCTCCGTTGGGTACTAATAATCTATAGTGCCTTGCAAAAGTATTCATACCCCTTGAATTTTTCCACATTTTGTCACGTTACAACCACAAACTTAAATGTATTTTATTGGGATTTTATGTGATAGACCAACACAAAGTAGCACATGATTGTGAAGTGGAAGGAAAATGAAAAGTATGGCGTGCATATGTATTTAGCTCCCTTTACTCCGATACCCCTAAATAAGATCCAGTGCAACCAATTGCCTTCAGAAGTCACCTAATTAGTAAATAGAGTCCACCTGTGTGTATTTTAATCTACTTTTAATCTAATCTATATTTTAATTTATCTAAGTATAGCTGTTCTCAGAAGGTCTCAGAGGTTTGTTAGAGAATATCAGTGAACAAACATCATCATGAAGACCAAGGAACACACCAGATAGATCAGGGATAACATTGTGAAGAAGTTTAAAGCAGGGTTAGGTTATAAAAACATAGAGCATAATGCTACCACCACCATGCTTGACAGCTGGTACAGTGTTCTTAGGTTTGAAAGCCTCACCTTTACTCCTCCAAACATACCTCTTGTCATTGTGGCCAGATAGCTCAATCTTTGTCTCATCAGACCATAAAACTTTTCTCCAGAAGACATTTGGATTGTCCATGTGGGCAGCTGCAAATTTCAGTCGAGTTTAAAGGTGTCGATTTTGGAGCAGGGGCTTCTGTCTTCCCTCTCCGTTTTTATGATGATGTAAAACTTCATCTGTGGACAGTGATGCTGGTGTTCCAATTTTCAGTTGATGGCAGGCTTGAGCCTTGTTGGTTCCTGGGTTGTTCCTGAACATCCTAACCAATTTCCTCTCATCTGAGGGGGACAGTTTGTGTCTTCTTCCAGATCTTGGCAAAGTGGTGACATATCCAAATAATCTGTACTTATGCACAGTTGTTTGAACTGATGATCTTGGAATCTGCAGTTATTTGGAAATGGCTCCTATGTTTAAAACATGGTTAAAAGCGTAGTCCACAAGGTTTATGCCAGGAAACCAACCAATTTAAATGGACCCTACCAATTCTGCCAAAAATATCCAGTGTTCAAATATCCAGCCAGAATTATGCCAGAAGCTTGTTGATGGCTACCAAAACTCATCTGGTTGAGGTGTCTCTTCCTAGGGGACATTTAACCAAATATTAGTGGGGGTGTATGTATATATTTGAGCCTGTATGTATGATTTTGACCCTGTGTGGATTAGAAAAAAATAAATTCAAACTTCTGTACCCAATTCTTGTTTTTTTTAAGTCATTAAAGATGTTTGCTGTGCAATCATTCCACAGTTCAAAGAAATCATTAAAAGCCAAAAATTGCCATGACATTCATGCCCATGATGAGTGTATGTGAAGTTCTAAACACAAATGTAAGTACCAGTCAATACTTCCGCAACTGGGCTAATAACAGATGGGTGATTCTTAATTAATATTAATATTAAGAAACACCCACCATTTTTTGTATAAATATTTCAGAGACATTTCTCAACCCATCTGTCTTTTTTCAAGGTCCTGGTGAACTAAAAATAGGTTGTATTTCCCCAGTTAAGCACTAAAGCCACAAGTGTTAGTAGGGACCTTGAAAAGAAATACCTGGGTTGCTGGATACAGTAAATATGTAACAACTGTTGATGGTGGAAGATGGTAAATGGTAAATGGACTGGTTCTTATATAGCGCTTTCTCAGCTCTGGTTTGAGCCCTCAAAGCGCTTTATGATCTACCACAAGCCTCATTCACCCAGTCACACACATTCTTACAGGCACTTTTTTTCTACACGTAAGTGCCTTCTATCCAACATTCACACACATTCACACTCCGATGAACGCATCGGGAGCAATTCGGGGTTCAGTATCTTGCCCAAGGATACTTTGGCATGCAGACCGGAGCAGACTGGAATAGCCAGGGATCGAACCACCAACCTTCCGATTAGTAGATGACCTGCTCTACCTCCTGAGCCACAGCCACCCCGGAAGAGGACTCAAAAGCATGACTCAGAAGAAAATAAATCAAGCTAATAGTTTTACTTAAGCAAAAGTTGGTACACAGAAGCGGTCTATAAAAGTGCAACAAAGAAGACAAGGGGCAGGTGCACACAATTTATAGTGGAATCTCTTTCAATCAGTTTTGAAGCAACCTCTTTGCTCTCACTTTCAAATATTACAGAGTGTATTTCTTGAGTCAAAATCAGCTTTTGTAAACAGAAGGCCTGTTTCAGATATTGCATATTCTGTGAGTTTCTTATTCAGAGAGCTGAAACTGGTTTCTCCTCAATATTTATTCTATTTCTGCGGGTTTTGAATTTGATTACTCAGTTTAATGAAAAGATGTTTACACTGACTTCTTTGAATTCACATTTTCTGATACTTATGTGTATGCTGGTAAAAATCTTTACAGGAATTTGTGGCAACAGTTTTGTACATGTTCTGAAATTCTTGTGGGTATTTAAGAGATTATATATAAATTCTCAAATCTAATGCATGCAAAGCTGAATATAGTTTTACATATTAATTTACACATTCACAAATCTGAGTATACAATCAGCGATTCTTATGCACATAAACACATACCGAGTGTGCATATATGGAGTGACATACAGTTTCACAGCTCTTAAAAAAATGCAACATATTTGGCCACATCTTCAATTTTCTCACACCTCTTCGGCCAGCTGCTGTCCCAGTTGTTGGAATGTTCTGAACATTAACAAAAACATACAACTCACTAGTAGTCTGTCCTGAGCGAGAAAGCTGCTGGCAAGCTTTGACATGCTAACAAAGACCGAGCTAGAAAACATTGCTTGCTGCATTAGACGCTTTTGGTGCTGTTGGTGTGCCGTCGGGAGCGTGGGGGAGCCACTTTCCTGTTGTTGTTCTGTCTGCTGCAGTTCTCCATTCCACCTGCAGAAGTACTGCTGTCAAGGATATAGCTCTTGCCCTGCTCTTCTTTCATAAACAGCTCTACCAAGAGAATCTTCTCCTTGTGGATCTGCAGGCTGATATCTTTTGGGATGTCTGGGATTAGCCAGTCAACAATGTCGTTCATGAGCATCACAACATTCTGCCAGAAATAAATGGAAGAAATAGATCACACTTCTTGTAAATATTGGTGGATGTGTTAGGACTATTGTAAAGTAAACCCAGATTAGACTGCTATCGTAACAGAAAAAAATAGTTTAGATTACAAAAAACACAGAACTCTCACAGTCTTAACCCCTAACATCCACCTGGTTGCACTTTTTCTGAAATTTTCAACAATTCGGCATCTCTAAATAGGGGGTCATAGTGGGGTCGTCTGATTGTTGGGGTTCTCTGTCCATTATTTTAGGGTCTTTACCCTAACACATAAAGCGCCATGAGGCGACTGTTGTTGTGATTTGGCGCTATATAAATAGAATTGATTGAATTGAATTGAATTGAATTGGGGGCTGGAGCCGATCCCAGCTGCCATAGGGCAGGGTACAACCTGGACAGATCACCTGTCTGTCGCAGGGCGGACACAAAGAGACAGACAGCTATTCACACCTACAGCCAATTTAGAATCACCAGTTAACCTAACCCAGTGTATGTCTTTAGACAGTGGGAGGAAGCTGGAAAATCCACACAGACAGACGGGGAGAACATACAAACTCCACACAGAACAACCCCTGATGGTGGATTCAAACCCAGGACCTTCTTGCTGTGCTAACCACCACACCACTGTGCTGCCCCCCAGGGTATTGATATAAAACAAAAAACAAACTATGTTTCTCTTCTACATGGAAAATAGAAAATTGCAGAAAACCTTCAGTGAAAGGTTTATTGGAGGGCAGCACAGTGGTGCAGGGAGTATCACCTCACAGCAAGGTTCCTGGCTCAAACCAGAACGACATTGTCGAATGGCTGTATGTTCTCCCTGTGCCTGCATAGGGACTCCCATTTTTGGTAGATGTGACTTTTCTTTTCAGCTACAGGTACATTCCTGTACATGGACTATACAAGCAGCTTCTCAATGTCTGGCCATTCTACTCAACTGTGATAATTTATGTTAGCAATTATAATGATGTTTAGGTTGTATGCTGTAGGGTGTATGCTGTCCATACCCTATGTCAGCATCACTAATTCAGTAATAATGTAATAATTTAACAAAATAAATGTATACGAACATTACCAGTAATTACTCTATGCATGCTTTACTTACTTGGAAAACAATAACAAAGGTCAGACGGACAGCCAGCACTGCCCAGAATTCCTTGGAGAGCTCATATGGTGTGTTTGACCAAGGAGGTTCTCTGTAGTCTTTATACCTTTAGTGACAAAAAGACAGGTGTCCCAGCTGGTCACAATTCATTGTATAAATTAGCAGATGCCACTGTATATTATGTTGTCCTACCAATACCAAGAATTGGTACTGAAACCCAACAATCCACTTACATGGGCAAGTAAAAAAAACAACCTCAAGTACAATTAGCATGTATATATTTATATAACCTTTAACATGTACCAATTCAGCTCTCAGCACTGAATACATAACAGCATTTTCAAAATGTCAGAATGGCAGCATCCTGGTAAAAGGAAAAAAGATTTTAAGTGGTAATAGTCCTAAAAATCCATTGGTACATCAACTAAATTGTTTTAAAATGAATGTAATTAAGTCCTTACTAATGAATATTTTTCATATGATGTAACATTTTGTGGGTGTGAGTATATTTCTATATATCTATATCTATCTCTCTCTCTCTCTCTATATATATATCTATATCTATATATATAGTGGTCCAGACAGTGTCTGGACCTACCAAAGCTACAGTTCTAAGTGCTCTCTCTGAGTGCACTACATAGAGCACTGTCCCTGCTTTTAATGGAAAAACACTTTGAGAGTAGACTTATTTCTGAAGTTAAGATTTATGATTAACTGAAGGTGCAAGAATGAATGAATAAAATTAAGTTGTTTAGGAAAGCTGGAAATACCAGTCGTGTATGTGACCTGTTGGGGTGTTGACTTTGGGACAAAATGTTGACTGCAAAGACGTAGCAAATGATCCATTCTTCCACTGCACACTGTTTACAAAACAGACCCAACAGACCACAAAATCCATTGAGACTTGATGCCAAGAAAGTTGTTAACCTATAACTGAGAAACTCCTGAAGAAGGGTGTCATATGATCTCCAATATCTCCTTTCTATACTTTTTTAGGCATATTTAGCTGTTTTCCAAGAAAATTTAGTTGCATTTGTCTCTTCCAGTATATATATATATATATATACATATATATCACATCTAAAGAAAATTATATCACATATAAACATGCCCAGCTTATATATTTGGCTTCACAGTGTCATAAAGCATTGTTAGAAAAAGTCCATCAAAAGCACTACGAAGGACAGAAATATCTCTCAGATGTTTTGCTAAGATGGAATTCATGCAGTACTATTCCTAAACCGAAGGAAAAAGAACACAGATTATGTTCTTTTTTTATGACACACAGGAAGCAGCTAGTGGTTATGAGTACCATCAAATTATTGTACATTTAGATGTGCTGCCCAAATACATGGATGCTTTCCCTTGTATACAGGAGATGCAAAGTCAACAGCTGTTACAGAACTTCATTCCAGGATTGGGAAACTGTCATCAGATAATGTTTCATCAATAATACAATTTTATTTTTGGCAGAACATTGAATTGAAACAATATTTATGTTTTTACCACCATCAGCGGGGGTGCAGTTGAAAGATCTAATGGGGCGTTGAAAATATACTCACAAGGAAGAAACTTTGTGTCCCTACATGATACACACAGAGATCAGACTCTTTTAGATGACACCCGACCTTTGGTAGAAAATACACCTGCGTTATGAGTTCCTTTTCTTCCCAGGAGTAAGCTGCCCTGTCATTACCCCTGAAGCAGGGAGAAAGACCCATCCTCTCAAACCAGGAGATTAGAGTCTGATGCAAGTTCTAAGGAGGCAATCCTAATATTGCACATGCTGGAGAGTCTGTAGCAGGCTCTTACTACACCAATAATGATTATGGTGATGGAACAGACAACATGAATTAATGCCAATTTATAACACTGCACTGACACTAGAAAATAAGATAAAATATAATAACAAAATTACTGAACATGTTATGAGTATGATGTTACTGGACATTATAACACTCACGAAAAACAAACAAACAAGCAAAAAAACATAAGACATAGCTATCTAGAAGAAGAGTCAAATGGATGGTCCTAATGACTGGTGTTTTTTGACAATGATGGAGCAGCATGTTCAACCATGGTTGACTGTAGGTGAGGAGGACATTTAAGGCAAAAACCATGTGTGGAGTGAATTAATGATGAATGAAGAATAATAAAGAAAACACTGTTCTAAACCTAACTGTATCAAGTAAAACTGTTCAAATGATATGACAGCTGTAACATGGGAATAATTTTCTACCTGCAAATTGCAACGGGGTAGCCAAGGTGCAATGGATCCATAGGTTCTTTCCCATTCTGAAAGTGGCTGACATTAAAATAGGACAGCGTATGGTTGACAAATCCATGCATGGAGCCATCAGGACTGTACATATACTGGTAGACCATCCGAGGGATGAAGTCTGACGTGAAGGAGATGACAAATGCCTAGGAGAATGGGTAGGGGTTCAAACATTATGGGGAGAAAAAAAGAATTGAAATACTTATTGTGAATTGTTACTACATACAGTTTCAAATTGAAGTACAAAATCAATTGGACTGTTGTAGCTGAACTACTTCATCACTCATACAAGAGGTTTCGGTGCTACTAGCTTTTGTTGCCCAGTCTTTGAGCAAAATTTATAACACTGCAATGCATCATATCTACTATATGAAATCTAACACTTGTTCGTTACTAATTTTGAGTTGCTGATTTCACATGTGGCAGTCATAACAGATTGTGCCTAGTGCAAGCATGAGGAAGGTGAAGAACTCTTTTGTGACCTTTAATCACCAACTAAACCATCCCAGCTTGCATTGTATTGTGAAGTTCTGCTTCACCTGGCTAAATTCTTTGCAATCCTCACTAGTCTTGTATCTGTGAAGGCATTTTTCAATGCTTAAACCTGATGCAATATGACCAGTAACAGGAGAAACTGTAAACATGATCCAAATGTTTTTTGCTATATCTGTGGATGCTTCACTACATCCAAACAGCAACAGAACATAACAGATTTTGTGAAAAAGGCATATTTTGCTTATTTTCATTCAGTTTGCCAGGAGTGAGTGGTAACCTCCGAGCATGGACTAAGGGAAAGAGAAAGAGCTTGGGTGTTGGTATTCCAGTGGTATGGAGGGAGCCACAGAATCACTTTGATGACTGCTACTTCTGTTTAGTCAATATTTCTGGATACAGTTCCAAAACTAAATCATCTATCAGTTACCCTAACCATCCATCAGCATTGAGACCTGTACCACATTCAGATGAAATACCACCTCCCATTTTTACTGGCTTAGTTGATGAGAAAGAAGACTCTGATGATGCTTTGTCTCCAGATTTTTATTGAAGTGCAGATTGCTGAAATTGCCATCTTTTATGATTTGGAAAAGTGCAAAATATTTAATCTGAATGAAAAAAAAAATGGATTTGCATTTTGTGACAAAACTGTACTTGATTGAATATCTTTATTGGTATTTTCATGGATTTAGGTAATATCAACTATTTTCTGGAAAACAGCAGAAATTTTATTTTCTGATGCAGGGCGGTGTAATAGCAGTGTTGGGCCACAGAGCAAAGTGTAATATTTTCACATTGAAGGCTAAATGATAACAAAATGTTTGTTGTTTTTTTTTTTTTTTTTTCAGGGTCAGCAATTCTGCTTTTTTTTTTTAAAAAAAACAGTCATCTTAGGGCCCTTTGGAATGTAAGGTAAA
>VVAS01105758.1:3180-14736 GCA_015103295.1 Ptychochromis oligacanthus | reverse complement strand
ATTATTTTAGGGTCTTTTCCTTAACACATAAAGTGCCATGAGGTGACTGTTGTTGTGATTTGGCGCATATAAATAAAATTGAATTGAATTGGTCAGTGACCTCCTGGCCATCTCTGGTCACTAAGGAAAAATGTCTTTTTCCTGTCTGGTTGGCGAGTGGTTGATGGCATTAGGTAGGTGAAATCAGTGGCAAATAGGGTGCTGCACCAATAACCTCTTTGTGATTGCTTTGGTCGCTAGCTGAGTGAAAGTTGCACCTTTTGAAAGATGTTGGCTGCAGCGGTGATGGACAACTTTTACTTTGAAGGCAAACATTCTGTGTTTTGGGTTTGTGTTGCACTTTTTAGTTTCACTACCACTTGGAGAGTAGTTGGTGAGTGCTTGCAGACAGAGTACCATCTTCCATGCATCTTCCTGGCAACTGCAGCAATCAGCTAGCGACCAAAGCAATCACAAAAAGGTTGTTGGTTCAGCACCATATACCTCTTTGCAGTCAATTTTACCTAGCATCTGTCAGCAACCAACCAGTCGGGGAATACACATTTTTCCCTAGTGACCAGTGGTTGCCAGATGGTCAACAACCGGTCTCTAGGCCTTGTGACTGAGAGCTTAAACATTGTGGATAAAGTACATAACAGCAGCTAGGAGAACACAATGAGGTCTAGCAAAAAGTGGTGGCCCTCCTGAGCCAACCCAAGCATGCCTTTATTCACACCTTATTGGGTGAGGAAAAACAGCAATTAAGTCCATGCACCAACCGACACTCCCACTACAAGGCCAGTAGGGGTTGCAGAGAGGCATAACAAGTCCAAAAATTCTAAAGTTACACATTAAAAATATACTATTATAAGGTAAAGACTCTAATTTTATTAGAGGGAGAACCCCAACAATCAGACGTTCCCCTATGAGCAAGCAGTTGGCGAATGTGGGGAGAAGGAACTCCCTTATAACAGGAAGCGGTTCAGGCAGCAATTCTTTGTGAGGGCAAAGACAAGAGAGGAGACCACAGACAGCAACACAAACTATGAGAGAGAATAGACACAAGTTAGTGACATTCAATAGTGGCTTTTATGCGCACAGTGAGTAAGAAGAGGGGAGCAGAGTGCTCAATGCATCATGGGAATCCTCCAGACCGAGCCTAAAGCAGAACTTAACCTTCCAAGATGCTTGTTACTTTGTCATTTCAGTGTGTAAACTCAAACCAGCAGAGAAAGAGCTGACATGTGAGTGTGAACCAGGCTTTCCTGAAAGAGAATGCTGCTGATGTGTGTACATACATTTTAAGTCATACAAGTATGAGGCATATGATGGGGACACTTCATCTCAAAAATACATTATGTAATAAAAGTGACCACAGATGTCCATGATCATTGTTGTTTTCCAACAATAATGAGGGGGACTTCTCCTCTAATGTCACCATCAATAAAAAAAACAAATGTGGAATAACTCATTTAAATCCTTTTGGCTGTAGTGTCATGATAGGGTGTTTAAGTTAATTCACCAGGTTTTTATTATAGTGAAATGAGAAGATAATGCAAGCTGTTACCCACTTAAGAGATTTTTTTTTTTTATCACTCTGTCCCTTATTTCTTATAACCATGAAGGATGAAAAACACACACAATGCAGTTATTATTTTGAAAAGTCTTTGATATTTCTTTGACTTTCTGCCGTTCCCCAGGACGGATTCTCACCTCCACTCATGTGAGACCTCACCCTGGGCTTCTGTCTATTTCTACACTGGATACTGTGCTGTGCTTCTCCTCCTTGCATCAACAGCCACATCAGCATGGTGGAAGATAGACTGCAGTGATGTGGAGGAAGAAAAACGCATGTCAGCGCAGTTAGAACATCTCAAATAGTGCAGGGACCACTAAACCTAATCAGTCTGGGAAAATGTTAATTCAGTTCACAGTAAAATCAAGACTGTGTTTGCTGAAGCTCATTTGCTGCTTGTTTGACTCTGTTTGGTTTGGATAATAACTTGGATATCTTCCAGGAGGAAGATAAAAAAAGGTAACCACTACACTCACACATGTCTGTTTTGTTTTCACTTTTACTGCTAAAGGAAGAGCCCTTTGAAGGAAGCAAGGTATGAATGCATGACTCGGATAGTTTCTTTATTCCCAATTCCATCAACATTAATTCAAGCTGTCCATTTCAGAGGCTGAGATATATTGATGTCCTTCCATTTGTCTGTGCTCTGTTAGATTCTGTTCAGTGAACCAATGCAGAGAGGCATCCATCTGTGTTGCATTTGCTTCAACACAAACATCTCATTCCATGATTTCATTGCTCAATCATGGTTTTTCAGTTATAGCCTCCCATCAGCCTCCAATCACATATAAGTAACCTTATTGAATGTGAACAGACACAGCAGCTTTAAAGTGAAACTGCTGCATTTGTTATAAAAAAAAAGTTGTGAATGTATGTTTGTGACATTTGCACATAAGCGTGCAACCTCTTTGGATTTGAGTGTATGTGTGTGTGTCTTTGCTTGAATGCACGGCTCTGTGTGTATTTGTATGTGTATATATATCTGACTCTTGTTGGACAGAACGAGTTGAGGAACACGGAGATGCTCTCGGCTGCCTGTGCAGTGGGTGTGGGCTGCTGCTTTGCTGCCCCTATTGGAGGTAAGACAACACGACTGCAGCCTCTGATTGAACTGGATCTAATTATGTAAGACAATTACAGGAGCTAACTAGATGAAGAGCATATTTACCCCGCTAGCAGCAAAAGATGCCAATCTCGGTCAGCATATTTGTCTAAATCCAAGGTTCTCAAAGTGTGGCCCTCAGCCTAATGGCTGGTCATGGGAACATTTGATGCGGTCCAAATGGGCGACAAGAAAAGAATACTGTACATTTAATTCATTTGCAGGTCATGTTATACTGTGATATAGCAGTGAGATCAATGGAGCAATCTTCTGTTTTCTGGCACATATTCACCCACTTGCAGAGTGCATAGAGGAGAAGAAAAGGTCTGAAGAGGTTAAAACTCCAGCAGTGCTTGAAAAGAGTATTTGAATTGGAGCGCTTCCTGTATTTAGATCTGTTTTGTTTGGTATGGTCTTTGTAAGTGATCTTTGTAAAGGATACATATATGCTTTTATTCTCATGGCATGCTCATGTTTAACCTGCATTTGAGCGTTTGTCATTGAGGTAAGAGAACAACTTTATTGCTAAACTGACACATTCTCGCCTTCTCCAGGGTCATAATAAAACATATTACACACAGCATTTTAAATAAGATTATTATGAAGTACTGAACAAACCAATCTTATACATCGACATACACATTAAAGTAGAGTGCCTTAGGTATATGTAACACCAAGTTTGGTCTTGGGGGTAGACAAGGAGGATAGGAAAATTGATTGGCCTGAACCCACATGACCATATACCCCAACGCATCCTTGTATCCTTCCTTATATGTGGATATGTATGATTGTTTTGGTTTTCTTTTTTTTACCTAATGCCTATCCTGTTTAAATGTTGTCTGAAACATTATTTTGATAAAGGCCACAACTCCAGCAGTAAAGTCCTTCTTTATACTATAAGCATTGCTGGAGTTTTAACCACTTCAGTTCTTCTGTTCTAGCCATTGTAGCAGACTTTCTCCTTACACTGAGAAACACAGCTGGTTTCAAGATCTAATATTACACCTCCCTCATTCACCAATGGTTAGACACACTAACTGGAAATGTTCATTGTGCTTATGCAGTCCTCTGGAGCATTCAGTCATCAAAACTTTAAAAACTGGTTTTCATTCAGACCAGCATACTCTAAGTGATTTTTATTATTTGCCAAATTATTTCCCATTGTTTTAAGTAACCTTCTGACCTTTGCTATCAGCCTTTTACTTGATCAACTCTTTAAACCACATAGTAGTACCTTTGAAATGGAAATCTAAATTATATTTTATAATATTAATGAATGACATTACAATATAAAAACAGTGTGTCAGTGTGAAAGTTATCATTTGTAGTGATAATTTTCACCTTTATGGTACTTCTAGTGACTTTGAGTTGATGTTTAGATAAGTTGGTTCAAGCCAAACGTTTCACTCAGCAGGAGTTGGTAGGGACCAAAAAGGTTTAAAAAGAGAGTGAATGTTAGATTTAGACTTTTTAATGAATCATTATGTGTCAGTGTTAATGCTCAGATTGTTTTTGCTGGCCTAAAAAGTAATTTATATCAGGTTTAAATATTTGCTATTGATATTTGTCGTGTCCGTGGATGAACACCGTGTTTTGTGACCCCCTCACTTTTACTCTAGTGTCCAAGTTGAAATTCACCCATCATCCACATTTGATCTGTGTTAAGAAATGTAGATTAAACTGACTTTCTGTGGATGCTCACATGATGAATCATGCTTGGTCCACTCAGTTCTGCCTTCGACTGTATCTTACCATCTTCCTCAACAGATGGACTCGCCCACTTATGTAAATGTTAAAATTTCCATTTTTCCTGGGGACTTCAAGGACTTCTCAACCTTTGCTCTGATACTGTTTATTATTAGGGTGAATTTCCCTCTTCTGTTTCACTTTATCAGATTTTGTTAGATCTTATTTTCTTCTTTCTTAATTGATATTCTACACTGGTTTGTTTCTTCAGATGTTTTTAATTGCCCTGTGAATTAACTTATGTGTTTGAAATTTGCTTGCTAAATAAAGGTGTCCACTTTTTTTCCCCAGCAGTTTCAATAGAGCGACATGTTCTTTAGCATTTTAATCTATGCGTAATGACAATGACAAGACTAATAAAAGCTGTAAAGAGGACCTTAAGTTATAATTATTTTGATAAATGTCTTCTCGTCTGCATCATTTGAGCCATATAGAATGAATGCTTGTGGCTACAAGCGACAACAGGCACTTGTTTTTAGGACATGATTGACACCCTGTCTCATTTATTTAGAGTGACTAGACAAACTCGTACTGACATCTGTACAGTATGTACTGCACATTCACTGAGACTCGATTCATGTAGCTGTTATGGCATTTCCAAAACAATCAAACAGGTCCTGTGAGTTTGAAATTTTTGTTGGCTTTTTGCTAAATTTTAATAATACATATAAAGACAACAAAAGATTACAGTTGTAATGATCAGAGCTGAAGTATCTAATTGGATTCACTGAGCCACAGAAACTAAATTTGCAAGTATTGTGATTTTCATTTTTTCATTTTTGTCATTTTTTTTTCTTACATTATAGACTAAATTAATCAGCTAATCTAGAACATAATTAACACATTAACTGATAGCGTCAACTAACTGAGTTGAAGCCCTGAGAATATCTGATATACAATGAAATTGAGAAATGGTTGTTTTCTTGACTACAGCTGAGCTCTGGGAATGTCTCACTCTGTCTGTGTGTTTGTGTGTTGCAGGGGTGCTGTTCAGTATTGAGGTCACGTCAACATTTTTTGCTGTGAGGAACTACTGGAGGGGCTTCTTCGCTGCCACCTTCAGTGCCTTCATATTCAGAGTGCTTGCCGTCTGGAATCAGGAGGAAGGTACAGCACAAAAGAGAAAATATTTGTTTATGTATTTTTGTGTCATTTGTGACTTTTCCATGTTGTGACATCTTGTTTTGTTGTAAACAAAAGATCATAACTTGCACTTCTTAAACTAGCTAGTTAATTTACACTCATCAGCCCCTTCATTAGGTACACCTTTTCAACTACTTGTTAACAGAAATATCTAATCAGCCAATCACATGGCAGCAACTCAGTGCATTTAGGCATGTGGACATGCTCAAGATGACCTGCTGAAATTCAAACTGAGTATCAGAATGGGGAAGAAAGGTGATTTAAGTTACTTTGAATGTTGCATGGTTGTTGGTGCCAGACAGGCTAGTCTGAGTATTTTAGAAATTTTCTCACAAAACCATCTCTAGGGTTTACAGAGAATGGTCTGAAAAAGAGAAAATGTCCAATGAGCGGCAGTTCTCTGGGTGAAAATGCCTTGTTGAAATCAGAGGTCAGAGGAGAATGGCCAGACTGCTCCGAGCTGATAGGAAAGCATCAGTAACTCAAATAACCACTCATTACAACCAAGGTATGGAGAAGAGCATCTCTGAATGTCCAACCTTGAAGCAGATGGGCTATAGCAGCAGAAGACCACACTGGGTGCCACTCCTGTCAAGTAAGAACAGCAAACTGAGGCTACTATCTGCAGCACCAAAACTTGACAATAGAAGATTGGAAAAACATTGCCTGGTCTGATGAGTCTCGATTTCTGCTGCATTCAGATGGTAGGGTCAGAATTTGACATAAACAATATGAAAGCATGGATCCTTCCTGCCTTGTATCTGTGGCTCAGACTGGTGGTGGTGTAATGGTGTGGGTAATATTTTCTTGGCACACTTTGGGCCGTTTAGTACCAGCTGAATATCGTTTAATCACCACGCCTACCTGAGTGCTGTTGCTGACCATTTCCATCCCTTTCAGACCACAGTGTACCCATCTTCTAGTGGCTGCTTCCAGTGGGATAACACGCCATGTCACAAAGCTCAAATCATCTCAAACTGGTTTCTTGAACATGACAGTGAGTTCACTGAACTCAAATGGCCTCCACAGTCACCAGATCTCAATCCAATAGAGCACCTTTGGGATGTGGTGGAACGGAAGATTCACATCATGGATGTGCAGCCGACAAATCTGCAGCAACTGTATGATCATATCATGTTAATATGGACCAAAATCTCTGAGGAATGTTTCCAGCACCTTGTTTAATCTGTGCCATGAAGAATTAAGGCAGTTCTGAAGGCAAAAGGGGTACAACCCGGTACTAGCAAGGTGTAACTAATGCAGTGGCTGGTGAGTGCATATTATCAATTGCTTTAATGGGAAAATATAAAATTTAATTTAGTATTTAAGTATATTTTTAGTAGGTCTGATAAGGTAAGTGGTTGTATTTAGTTGTTCAGTTTTAAAGCCAGTATTCATTCATGACACATTGCTGTATAGCAGAGTGAGAACAGTCTTCTTTTTCTCAGAGACCATCACTGCTCTCTTTAAGACCCGTTTCCGTCTGGACTTCCCGTTTGACCTTCAGGAGCTGCCAGCATTTGCCATACTTGGGTGAGTGTGTTTCTGGCGCCACATTAAACGGAACCCTGATCCCAGAGCAGCTTGTGTTACTGAGGAGATCTGAGCTTCTTTTCTGCCGTTCTCTGAAGTCTGTTGGGAGTCTGAAGGTTGATTTTTATTCGATGAATGGAGCATGAAATTAACTTTTTACTCTGCTGATTAGAAGCAGAGGCTCTATCCAGATCGGAATGTGCCAAATTTGATTTGTTTGATGTGTCTTAATGGAGAGAAACAATGAATTAACATTGGTTGGCTTCCTCAAAGAGAGCTTCCAACTGTGACTGACTTAACCAGGCATAGCAGAGCTGTAGCTTTGATTCGTTTGTGGTAATTTTTTTTTTTTTGTTTTGGGCCACAGTAGCTTTCTGTTATACCTTCAACAGGCCAAACAAGCCATGTCTGTGTCTGTCCATAGGATTGCCTGTGGTTTTGGGGGTGCTCTGTTTGTCTACCTGAACCGGCTGATTGTAGAGTGCATGAGGAAGCAGAAGACAATTAACAAGTTTTTGCTGAGGAAGTAAGTATCTGATCCCAGTCTTACACAAAACATTAAACATTTGTAGATTCATACACCCAGTGTCCCCTTGTCCGGCTTAAAGGAACATTTTTAGAAATTTTTCAATTATCTGCTAAGAGTTTGATGAAACGATTAATACTGGAACTGCCAGCAAAAAGCTACCTTACCTGAGACTGGAAACAATGAGCCTGGATTATTCACTGGGTAACGAAACCAGCTAACCAACTCCTCTGAAGCTGATTAATGTGTAACTTTTTTTTTATGCCTCTACGATGAGGCACTATCTTTTGTCTCTCCATCTGTCCCATTCTTTTAAATGCAATATCTTAGGAACACTTTCAGTGAGTTTTACCACATCTGGCACAGACTGATTAGATTTTGCTAGTCAAAAGTCACTGTGGCCATAACTTAAAAATGACAGTCCTTCTTCCTTCTTCTTCCTCCTCCTCTGGTCATCACAGCTGATCATCTGCCTCCATCTCACCTCTTAATCTCACTGTCCTTTGCTGTGGATGGTTGACTCCCCAGTTATTTAAACTCATCCACTTTCACTACCATTACTCCTTGGAGCTTCACTGTTATGCCTGTCCTCATGCAGTACCACAGTTCCTCTCTTCGCTCCCTATCATATGCTTTCTCTAGATCCACAAAGACACAGTGCAGCTCCTTCTGACCTCCTTTATACTTCTCCATCAACACTTTCAAAGCAAACATCACATCTGTAGTGCTTTTTCTCAGCATGAAGCCATACCGCTGTTTGCTGATCATCGTCTCTTCTTAACCTAGCTTCAACAACCGTTTTGATATTTTCATTGTATGCTGATCAGCTTTATCCCTCTGTAGTTACTACAGCTCTGCACATCACCCTTGTTCTTGAAAATCTGTACCAGTACACTTCTTCTCCATTCCTCAGACATCCTCTCACTCTCCAAGCAAACAATCTGGTTAAAAAGTCCACTGCACTCTATCCCAGACATCTCCATTCCTCCTCAGGTATATCATCTGGACCAACCTTTTATCCATACAAAACCAAAGTGTTAAAACTAAAGTCATGATTTATGGTGGGATATGACAAACAAAAGTCACAGCAGGTGAAGAAAGTCCCTCACATAGCTCATCGTAAAACATTAACTTGTCAGTTTGATACTCTGATTTATGTACAAATAAGATACAGCTTGCTAATTAGGGAGCTTTAAGAGCAAGGTTAGCTGTTTCCAGCATAGAATGTATGTAAAAGATGGACATGGCAAATGTGATGTCGCCTCAAAGCCTCAAGCTGAGCATTACCATCTCGGTGTTTTGAAACTGGATGTGACGAGCAAGCAGTGGACCTGACTGAGAAACCGAGGGACTGTGTGAACTCATAAGATAGCAATTTGTCAATGGGAAAGTTGGCCAGCCCAAGAGCATGCCCTGCTTTATGATCCTTTTTAACCCCAATGGGAACTCATTTACAAAATGAGTGTCATTTTGTATTCAAGAAACTATTGAATAAGACCATAAACTCATCAAGTGTTTAACTACAAGCTGAAGGATTCATTTTCCTCTTAGACTTCTTTACGACCAGATTTCTGTCCATCATTTATATACAGTCTTTGGTTTCTAGTCTTTATGCTGGGTTAAGCTATCATCTGTTGGCTTCAGCTTCATATTTAACATTTAACATGATAATGGCAGTATGATCTTCTCATCTTACTCTGCTGTAAAGCCAATAAGCATATGTTGGATGATGTTAAACATAAATCTAAAAAAAAAACAACTCACATTTTACCTGGTTAAATTCTAACTAAACCCAAGGATCATGAAAACCCTGCCCCTACATTTCTGTTTAAAATTGGCCTCACACTCTGTCACAAAGTTAATGTAGTCCTGGGAAATTTAGGTAAATCCCTCGTATGAATTGGGTCGGTTTCACACACGTCATAAGGAGCTATTTATACACTCTCTCTCTCTCTCTCCACACTACCAAGAAATTAGGTATGCACATACAGTGTGTCAAGCACACCCATTAATGACCCCACAGTCCATCTCTTCCTGTCAGGCGTCTGGTGTATCCTGCGCTTGTCACCCTGCTGATCTCCACACTCACGTTCCCTCCGGGCTTCGGACAGTTCATGGCTGGACAGGTGAAAAAATACTTTCACACTCCTTTGACAGTATGGAAGCATGCCTTGACTGTTGTGGGATGATTGATGGTCATTTTAAATGAAGCCAACATAAAGAGTTCAAGAGGGTTTAAAAGCTAATCCTGAAGCAAGGGGACACCTATAGTCTAAAAACCAGGAATCATGAATGGAAGTCTGCAGCAGGATCTTATTTTTTGTTTTTGTCTTTTTATTATTTATCTGTTTCTTTGTTTATAATTACCACACAAAACACAAAGGCTGCAAAATCATAGTTAAGTTTGCAGCAGGGAGTATAACACTGAATCTGGGAGTGGAGTGGGAATCCTCCGGATTTTCTTCGGTGTTAAAAGCAGCTGTCGGTACATCCAATTGTATGTAACTAAAAGAGAGCCGAAAACAGTTCATAACTCAGTTATATTGGTACATGCCAGATCAGTTCGTGCATTTAATTTCCAGAGTAGAGTTACCTGCAAGAATATGCATGTCATCTAGCAATCACCACTTCTGTATTTAGAGCTGTTGAAATTGTGTGGGAGGACTTAAACTCAGTGGCAATGTTTACCTGTACGTGTGAAATGATAGTATTTGCCTGTGATCACATTTTATTGCTCTCACAACTTGTGACAGAAACCAAGCTCCATAATTCGACTGCATATTCAGAGTTTTCATAAACGGCTACAAAATTTAAGCACAGCACTTTTGAGTAAAATCGAGAGCTTTTATCTCCTTAAAATTATTCCTCATGAAATAATGACGAACGGGGTAACACTTGGTCATGAAACTGCTCATGAGTCAGTTATGTGGTTACTATTGAATTGGCTTTGTGTGTAAAAGGGGAAAAAAATGCTGTAACTTCTAAACGTTTAAGCAACCCAAGTCACATTGATTGTTTTATTGGATACTGTAGTGATGTACTTGTGATGCATAATGGTAATATCATGCAGCAGAAGTTAAGCACAGATGTCATGGCTTACACATGATGAAGCAAAATTGTTCACACTTGTTACTAATGATTTTACGCAACAGATATAAGCAATTTCAGAGTGCACACTGGTGTAGCGGTCAACACTGTCTCCTCACAGCAAGCAGCCACTGGGTTTGGACCTTTCTGTGTGGGGTTTGCATGTTCTCCCAGTGCCTGTGTGGGTTTCCTCCCGCAGTCCAAAGACAGGCTTGTTAGGTCAACTGGTGACTCTAAATTGGTAGGAGGTGTGACTGTGAGAGTGTGTGGTTCTGTCTTGATGGACTGGTGACCTGTCGGTATGTGCCCTCCCGCTTGCCTGATGAAAGCTGGGATAGATTCCAGCCCCCTCGCCACATCCCTAAGATGGATAAGCGGGGGATGGATGGAGTGTTTCAAGAGATGTGCCATTGTGGAAACTGTAAATTCAATTAACCAATATTTAATGTCGTCAGTAAATTAATTGTTACAGATTACAGTTCCAAAGCCTGCCAGCTAGTTTATTTTTATATAGACATATAATCCAGTTTTTAAGTGTTTAAACAGTTACACCATTTGTTCTGCAGGCTTTGTGCCTAAATTTGAAATAGAAAAGTCAAAACCACATTGAAGTGCCAAGTCTCTGGTGTAATATGAGTAGGTTTACATCAATACGGAAAGAATTGTGTGGGTGGAAATAGTCCTTTTTAACACAAAGCACAAATCGTATGGGTTCAAAAGTAATTGGACACTTGGTTACTAAACGTTTCTTTTTCCAGGGGATATATATTCTAACAAAGCCTTTGTTGCTGACCTTGTCAAACTGTTAGGGTCTCCTAAACAGATCCTCCTGACATTAGAGAACCAAAACAGATTCAGGATGCC
>VVAS01105498.1:10489-20542 GCA_015103295.1 Ptychochromis oligacanthus | reverse complement strand
TATATAGATATAGATATATATATATATATATATATATATATATATATATATATATATAGATATATATATATATATATATATATATATATATATATATATATATATATATATATATATATATATATATTTGTTTTTTGTTTTTTACTAGGTGTGGATGTGCATGTATTTTTTCCTTTTTTATAGTTGTTGATAAACTGGCCGTAAGTGTGAATGCGAGTGTGAATGGGTGTCTGTTTCTCTGTGTATACCACATCTCGTTTAATGTCATGGGTTGATGGATGATACATTTACTATTTTTCAATGTGTGGCCACATTTCATTGTGTAGGAGCCCTTAACTTATCATTTCATGTTCCTTAGTTTTAATGTTTTTTAACAGATACATTTTTTGTGTATTACTCTTTATAGCCATCATAAGCAGTCTGTTCTGCCACTCTGGGAAGCAGATGGAATACACTAACTTCAGTGCATACCCAGTGTTTCCTTTTGATTTACCCTAGCTTTTATTTCACCTGTTTAGAGCTTTGACTCAAAATAGACTCTGCTCTCTATGCCACTTCTTCAGTGAAAATCAATTCACTTACTTTCTCTCCAGAAGCAGAGGCACCACTCTGCTGTAGAGACCTTCCCATCCTTGTAGCTGTCACAGGAGTTGAAGAAGGGTCGGATGCAGACCTCATACTTGTCCAGGTTAATAGCAGCCAGCTCAGCATGGTCAAGATAGAGATCACTGTTGGTGTCCAGCTTTGAGAACATCCAGCCAATGGAGTCCTTGCAGCTGGCTACCAGGCTCTTGTCCAGTGCTGTCGATTATTACAGCATTTTACTTTAATTTCTTTCTGTGTGTACAGTTGAGTTATAAGTTTGGAGGATGCAGAGAATAAAGCTGCTTTGTGAGTTTCTAACCTGAAGCAGTGCCAGCTCCAGACTTGCCAGAGTTATTCTGCTTTGCGTTTCCATGAAGGAGTTGGAACCAATCTCTCAGGCGGTCACCCAGGTCTGCCAGGTCCTGGCCAGTGCAGCTCTCTGAGGGAACAAAAAGGGAAATTCCTCCATTCAAAATCCTGGCAGACACTTGACAGCAACCTGACTCACTTTCCCTAAAGGCAAGCACAGACTCAGTACTGCTTTATAATGCTCTTACTGATGTACAGTGAACAGAATGAAAGGCACTGACAGTAAAGTGGTTGTTGAGCTGTACAGCTGGGTTTTCACACTGTGATTTATTTAAGTGCGTGATGTGCTAATCAAAGAAAACATTATTTCGCAATTAACTCTGTGGCAGCAAATTGCCGCTATCCAACAGAAATCCACTCTCAGTAGCTAAGCACTTATTCAAGCCTACAGATGAAAAACAGGAGTAACATTTCATTTGTTTGATCAATTGGCGTTTTCACATGCACAAGAACCTAGCCAGTCAATACTGTTTGACTGCAATCATAGATAGTGTACACTCTAAATAATTAATTAGTACATGATTGAAAAAGCAGTATAACCACAGGGGGGATTTCAGCTAACAGTAATCTCTGAAATTGGTGAGTATTGACACCAAATATCGAGCAAGCATCAGGTTGATTGGTTCTATGAGTCCTATCCTTGAAGAAGAATGTGTGGTTGGCCAACAGTGCATCATAACTTCCCTTTTTTGAACGTTTGACTCACATGTCATATGCAGACATAGAGATGTGACTCCCAAAATTAAAATGCACAAATACGAAGGAGGTGATGAAAAGGCACTTGCCACGTTTTGTGTCGGTATTTGTGCTGCTAACAGAGGCTGTGGAGCAGGGGCAAAATCCAGTACACATGATGCTCAGGTCTTTGCCTGTGAGGCAAGCCTGCTGCTCCAGCTTACACTGTAAGAAGAGAATCAGACAGACAGAGACAGAAAGAGAGAGAAGGATGCAGTTAAAATATTTATGGAGGTGACCGCAGGAAAAGAGATTGCTCATTCAGATGAGACACTGCACTTAGAGAAACACAGCAAAAATGAGCTGTCATTTTTTGCTGTCTTCTCATGCAAGGTCAAAATTAAAAATTATACATAAATCAATAAAGTGTCCTGGCACTGGCCAGTATACAGTGATGCGCTCAAAACAACGTCAGTCATTAATCACTTGGCCACGTTGAGCCTTTGCACTTGTCCTCCTGCTAACAGTGATGAATTGTGCTGCCCTGCCGCCCCCACGTATATGTCAACCTAGCAGGAAACAGCACTTGACTGGACTCTTCTCATTATTTAAAACGATGACACGGCCCCTTTCCATTCCTTTTCAGGGTTATTATGGTGCCAGATTTTAGTAATAAAACAAAAATAAATAAAGCAATTAAGTTGAGTGAGAGCTTTAAAAGAGAGAAACCGGAGCAGAGGTTTTTTTTTGTTTTTTTTTTTTTACCTCTGAAGCGTAGTTGTGTCCATCAGAGCCACACACAGGTGAAGAAGCAGCCACCGGACAAGGCTTGCAGCTGCTTTCACGAGCCTCCATCTGCCCTGACTGTTTGACTCTGAAAACCAGAGAGAGAAAAGAAAACTAAAAAATATCCCAGGTATCCATCCGTGCATTTTTTTAATTTTTCTGATATCCGACTCCAAGAACACAAGATGAATCGAGCTGTGCTTGTTGTATGCTGAAAAATTCTACAACTATGCTAGAAGCTTTATGAGGCTCATAGGCTATATGCTACAGCCACAGATTGGTAACCCAGTAGCTGGAGCAAAATTTTATAGTAAGCATACCAACATTCTAATGTTTAGCAGGTAAAATGAAAGTCCTTATAGAAGTCTCACCACTCAGCAGTCATCTTGAAACACATCAATTTTAATTTCAATAAAAGTCTTGTATTTCATAAAAATGTGTAAAAAATGCACACACAGAATCAGCACTCACATCAGATAAAAACCGCTTCAAATATTTGCTGATTTTGCCCCAAAATGAGGCATTAAAAAGCTTTTCTTCTCCCTTGAATTTATACTTCTTTGCTGTGGGGGAATTCTCCCACAAATTTCAGTCCAGGATTTGTTTGAGTGCCATGCCCCTCTTATAAAATCTTATAAGTACAGCTGGAGCTGATACCATTAGTTTTTCAGCTACTGTATCCTAAATCAATCATAAACTACCACCAAGGAATAGTGGTTTGTCTTGAGAGAAGGCCTGATTGTCTGCATAATAGAGCCCTACCGCTATAGGACTTTTTTTATTAGATCGATACCGATATTTGGAGATTTAAAAATCTGATATTCCAATATATCAGCCAATTTTTTTTTCTTTCAGACACACAAAACATAAACAGATTTCCCAGATATTTGTTATTTATTTACTCGTTTACACTCTGGCTGACTCTGCTCAGATCAGCTGGTTGTTGTGTTTGCAGCTTTCCAAACAAGTGTTGCCAACAGGGAAGTTGCACAGTGCCCTCTGGTAGCCAAACTATGCAATGTAAACACACAATAACATGGTTGAAGGGTGTTTCTCCCATCTCTTCTTCAATTTTTAAAATTTTAATTTTATTTATAAATGTTGATACTGAAAAATTGGCAAATAGGTAATATCGGCCAATAATATTGGCCTGCTGATAAATTGGTTGGGTTCTACTGTATGAAAATGAATCTGTCTCACAGTTGTTGTTGTTGTTGAGATATTTTACTAAAAGTTAATTAGCCTTAAACTCAAAGTACAGCTGACCAGGGGTATTCTCATTGGAAGTATTTACTTATAAGCACAATATTTCAACCAATTTACTTTTTATCTGATCAGTGTGCTTGATGAAAATTGAAAAGGATTACCAGCAGTAAAACATTCTTCTTGCTCAGATCTTATTTCTATTAAGTATGAATGTATTCAAATTGCTCTGGACAACAGAATCTTCAAAATATATGAAATGTAATGTAACAACAACTCAGGAAAGCTGCTAGTGAATGTAATTTCTGAAGCTGTGAGCAACATAAACTAAATTCCATTCCAGAAACCTCAGAGGCAAATATCTAAGATCCTTTTTAAATAAGGCTGAAATTTTCTGCATAGCTACATGTCACAAGACTTAGAGAGTGAGTAAATATGTTTTCTGATTTGGATGAACTGACCCTATAATATTTATGAGCTTGCATAGGTCAAACACATAGCTGCAAATCTTCTGTAACAAGTTGTTTTCATTACAACTCTGTCTCATTTAATACATCCTGCAAACTACAAAACACCACAAGGCGTTTTTGATTATAACCGCTAGAAAGTCATAATGTGCCTGTTAATATTTGGATGCGCTGCTCATAAAATCCCCCTCGGTTGCTTTGTCCTCGCACATTGATTGACTTCATGTTCAGTGAGCACAAGCATCAAGCTCTGCTGTACAACTTCTGGGGCTGCTACTTAATGATGCTAGGATGGTTTAGTGTGGTTGCGTTCCTGCTTATTACCCATTATTCGACACAGTCTCTCTCATCTCTGGAGTGACTCTGTAAATGAAGCACTTTATTGAAAAAGATAAATGCCTGTCACTGCAGATAGACTTTGCAGGTAGTAATAATTCACTCCATTAATTCTTTTCAGCCTGCAACCCTGCTCATTTGTTTTTCAGAGAAAGTGGAATGAATGGGTAAGAGAACAGATAAATGCTTCCAACAGAAAACTAAAGGGTCTTTGTGCAGAGGGGAACATTAGAAATCAGAACATAAACCCTACTGTTACATGATTATATTGCCGAAATGTCCCTATAAAGCGATTACTGAATTGTCCCTAGAAATAGTTTTGATCAAAAAATGATCACTATTGTCTGTCAGAGTGTAGCGTTGGCGCACAAAAAAGATTTCATGAACTTGATGTGTCCAACCTCCATAACCCAATATTAGAAACATGAGTGGTCAGGGTGTTGGTATAGCTCACTGGGTTGAGCAGGTAACCTGTCTACCTTAAGGCTACTGCAGAGGCCTGGGTTCAAATCTTCCCCAAGGCCATTTGCTACATGTCTTCCTTTGCTCTCTCTCCCAGCTTTTCTGTCTTCTCTTCACTGTCCTATCTCAATAAAGGCCAAACAAGAAATGCAAGTGGCTAATGTGTGACCAACCATAGCTACATCTGGTTATTAAAAATGCTCTGTCAACCAGATGTGCATGTAGGATAAAAGATGACTAAGACACCATTGTTATACTTGGCATGCTGCTCAGAAATATGTGACAAACGTGTTTTGTACTGATTCAGTAAAGGACAGTACTGATCCATTTAAAGGATCACCTTACACCCATTTTTCTCTCTAGCAGCATCTCTCAATTCAGAGCTTATTTCAGTGCTAGCTTCTTTCTACTTTTGGTTCATATTCTCCTATTAATATACATATTATATTATCACTATGAAGACTGAAGTAAAGTATAAAACAGTACAAGATATACCTGTCATTAAGTGGGTTGAAGACATAAAAAACACTATTGTTTCCATTTTAAAAATCTTAACTGATATACTGTTTTTTTTCCATATCAGTGCTGAAATTAAAAATTAAAGCAACTCTTAAAAGTAACTTCAGTGGGCTTGAGAAGTATCAACAACATGTGAGCCTCCACTGAAAAGTTTCCTGTTCTTATTCATCCCTTCTCCCACTCACCAGCTGCCCAGGTTTTAGTCATTTATACCAAGAAAGTGCTGAAGTTATAAGTATTAAAACACATTCTCACTCACCTTTATACACTTCCTGGACATTATCTTACACTGCGTGTGGCTAGTGCATATGGTGCATGTTCCATCTGAAATCCTGACTTTAGATGCATCTTGCTAACATGTAGCAACATTTTTGATCTCTTGTTTGGTCTGTTTGGTGCTAAACAAAGAGCTGATTTCTTCATTTCATTTCATTTTATTTTATTTCATTTCATTTCAGTTCAGTTCAATTGAGCTTTATTTATATAGCACCAATCCACAACAACAGTCACACTGTAAGGTAAACACCCTACATTATTAATGGGAAAACCCCAGCAATCAGATGATCTCCTATGAGCAAGTACTTGGTGATGGTGGGAAGGAAAAACTCCCTTTTAACAGGAAGAAATGTCCAGCAGTACCAGGCTCAGGGAGGGACAACCATCGGGTTGGGGAGTGAGGGGAAAGAGAAGAGAACAAGTAATAAATGTATGGACTAAGCTTTTCAGCATCATCTCTACAACATTACAAAATGACAACAATGCTTGTTGCAATGAAAAGGCGAATGTGCAGAGTGTAAAGCCAAAACCTGAAAATGTGAGTTCATCACTACTCTACAAATTTTCACATCCCATTTGAGCCTTTACTGATATATACTTTTATAGAAGCTTTTAATGTATATTACAATTTGTAGAAGGTTGTTAACATGTTCATTTTCAGGTTGCATTGGTTACATTTGCACTAATAGTGGATTTGTTTTCACTTGAACAATGACTTGAAGTCACTTTATTTTGATGACACCCACTGTGGAAGATGTTACAGCTGTAGGAATTCTCAATTGTTAGTAATCCTCCATATCACAACCAAAAGCCTTATTCTAATGTTTTTTGTTTGTTTGTTTGTTTTGCCTTTAGATACTTTTATTTACAGTCCATTGACACGGAATTAGTGCTGACTTGTCCAAAAGCTTTGTTGAGATTTAGTCAATACTATATATACATGAATTCATAAAAACCTAATGTAGAGTTTGGAGCAACCAGTATGCATTATACTGTATATGAGGAAACTGATAGAAGTCTGTATCTTGTGTACAAACCTAAGAATGTGGTGCTTTTGGAGTGGACTATCAAATGCCCTGAGTTAATTAATTTGAGTCTGCCTTCAATACATATATGTATGAGTTTGCAAACTGATGATGCATGTAATTTTAAGTAATTAATCCAAGTAATAGTGGCTTCATCATTAATTAACAGTGAGCAATGCGATTTTATGATACATCATGCATTAGATCATCAAGAGCCATGTATTAGTTAAGCACTAATTAATCATAAGGTATCTGCCCATGACACTTGGTGTTACCCATTAAACTATCACCTATTCTTTGTCTGACAAGAACATAGCTGACTTAATTGCAAGTGTATCCATATATAAGGATGATTGTGACTCCTATGTGCAACTACATACCTAATTTTTTTTTAATCACTCATAAATAATCAATGTTCAGTGATGCTGTAATATAAACTAGCAATGGAAGTTATAGCACTGAAAACCATGTGAATTCATGTGGCCTGAATTCTCTCAGTAGTCCATGTCAAGCTAAGCAATTTGACAAACTTTCTGTTGTTCAATTAATTTAGAAAATGCAAGCCCCACTATAATCAAAATCTATATTCAAATTTAAATTCACTGAGCTGAATTTAGATCCAGAAATGTAAATCAGTGCTATTAAAATTCATCACTGACGTTAGGAGCTTTATGGCTCTTATTTGCCTCATGCTGAGCAATCTCTAATTAGAGACTGCTCAGCATGAGTGTTTCAGCTGCACTCATGGCACTCCATAGCCCTCTTAGATTAGTCAGTCAATCAATTAGTCAATAATTCAAGCTTTATTTACATAGCACTTTTCAAACAAATGAAATGGAGGTGAAAGTGCTTCACAAACAACTAATGCACAACAAAATCTAACGAATTTAATCTCAGAACAATCAAAGAAAGTTACAAAACAATAACATAAAATAAGATAGTAAGATAGGTAGGTAACCTATTTATATAACCATGAAATTTTCAAACACTACATGAAAGTCAGACTGAATAGAGGCATTTTTATTTATTAGTTCTCCAAATGGTCATTTTAGGCCTTTTAACTGTTGACACCAGCACCACAGAAGCATCTATCCTGTCCATTTAGAAATCTAGATATCCATTACAACACAAAACATTTAAGCTTTTGAAGCTCCTCCTACCTGTGTTCCAGTTTTTTGCGGTTGACACACATGGCCCTCTGGTAGCCCTGAGCAATGCACACCTTATGGCGGCTGCACTTCACATTCTGGCATGGGTCCTTGGTGGTGTCCACGGCTGCAAATACAAAAACACGAACAGTGAAAACGAAATGGTGCCATTCACACCTAAGGTGTTGGAGTTTAATTCTCTATTTTTGTCACCTACAGCAGACAAATGCAGAGCTTCCGGCTGTTTCTGTTTCTTTTGACAAGGTGTGTGCCTTCAACAGATTTATACCAAGTACGCCCCACAAATAGAGAAAGCTGCTATTTTCTGTGCTCTTTAACCAAGTCCTATGTTTTTACACCATTTCAAATGATCCATTCTCACAAAACTATCTCTTACTCAGGCATATGCAATAAAAATCACGAAATGTGTATTGAAAAATATCCCACCAGTGTGATCAAATGAGTCCATTGATTATTTAGTCAGCACTGTTGAAAACATGGACGCCTAGCTGTCATTAAGGCAGCCTATCGTCAATAGTACTGCCTGCAGACTCCAACTGCAGGATGTCTGTGATTGCAAGAAAACCTGACAGCACTGATTGAGCATCTCTTTCTCTCAGCTTGTCACATCTCACTTCCCCCATGTCAGCCTATCACTGTCTCTCCCCAGCTTGCCTTTTCTCTCTCACACAGAAGCACACACTCCATCTTTGTCTCCCACGTTCCCATTCTTTCTATCCTCTTTCCCCTCTGCTTGCTGTCTCCCTTAATGTCTCCTTCTATCTTCAGGGAGTTAAATTGTTCAATGCCAGACTTTCCCTCTGATAGACTGAGATGGAAATAGAACTGTGTCCTCAACCTTTCTCAGCCAATGGTCAATGCCATCCGACAGTGGATGTCACATCGTCCCAGTCCATTTACTGCCTTGCTGGAGAGAGCTCGGAAAACAGAAAGGCATGGATAAATTTAAGAGTGAGTAGCAAGAGGCAGTCACTAGGAGAAATTTAAGCTGTGAAATCCTGAGTCAGCTTTGAGCAGCTGCTTTGTAGTCAACACGGTCAACAGACAAGGTGGCTGCCAGCCAGATCCCTGCAAATCCCATGACTAGGTAACACTTAGATGCTACAGGAGGGAAGTATGAGAGAAGAGTGTACTTTTATAGAATCACTGGATGACAAGACAACTCTGAGGGAATCCAGAAATACTGTGTGCCTGTGGTGTTTTTGTACTATAAGACCATGCAGGAGACCAAGCTGGTGACAGTACTTCATAAAGAACCAGAGTCTGGCAGCACTTTTGTGCTAGCTTGTGCTGTTACGCCCCTCTGCAATCTCTACTCTCCTTGCAGTGGCAGTGCAAGAGTCTTCAGGTGTTACCTGGGATTAATTGCTGATTGACTACACCTGATGAGCCGGGTCATAACATAAATGGGGGCTTGTCCGGGATATTTTGGACTCTTTTGTGGAGATTAAACATCAGATTTGTTATTTGGAGGAGTGAGTGATGGTTGATTTAAGGTGTTCACTGTGACTGAGCAGGCTCTCTTTAGTAAGTATGTTTCAGCTGGGTCTCTGTGCTGCCTTTCCATCGAACCACTTGTTTGTTATTTTGCTTTGTTGTTTTAGTTTAGTGTGTTTGGTGGCTATCCTGGGTGGGGGTACGCTTCGGAGTCTGGTAGCGAACTACATCTCTGGTCTGCTGCCTGCTCATGAGTTTAGCGTTTAAAGTTACCTCGAGACTGGTACACCACTGAAGACTAGGTAGGAGAAATTAGATTTTGTTGTTTAATTGTATTAGGTTGAGAGTTGCTCAAAGTTAAACCAGTGACACTGAATTGTGAAGGGAATTCTGGAATCAGTTTGAGACCATTCACTAGTCATGGTTTAGTGGTTGAAGCAGATAGGCCTTTAGCTGAGTTGGTATGTAGTGTTTAGTTAGAGCTTTGTGTGGACATGCCTGTGTACATCTGTCAGTCTTTATGGATGCCAAATGATGAGGTGATTATTTCGTGCTGTGACCTTTAGTGTTGTGGACAAGTTCGCCACTTCTGTTGGATCACCTGTGAGTGTTGCTGTTCGGGTGATGGCACTAACTGTGTGGTGTTGAGCCACACTTGTTGTGATCATTGTGTGGACATGGCTCTCCATTTGTGGTTGGTCACAAGTATGCTTGCTTTACTGATTTTGTAGAATAAAGTAACTT
>VVAS01105400.1:3028-13279 GCA_015103295.1 Ptychochromis oligacanthus | reverse complement strand
AGGACAGAGGTACAACAGTGAGTGTCTACAGCCATCTGTAAAACATGGTGGAGGCTCTGTCATGGTTTGGGGGCTGCATTTCAGCCAATGGAGTTGGGGATCTTGTCAGAATTGATGGAATTATGAACGCAGAAACGTACCGTCAGATTTTGATCCACCATGCAGTACCATCTGGAAAGCGTCTGATTGGCAGCAGCTTCATTTTTCAGCATGACAGTGATCCCAAACCCACTGTCAATGCAGTAAAAGCATACCTGGATAGGAAAACACACAGTGGAACACTTATCAGTCATGGATTGGCCTCCCCAGAGCCTGGACCTCAGCATTATTGAAGCAGTGTCAAGAAGACCCATCTTGACTGAGAATGAAAAAAAAGACAGTCAACATCCAAAGAAGAGCTTTGGAATGTCCTTAAAGAAGCCTGGGGAAACTTTTCCTGAAGACTGCTTAAAGAAATTACAAGAAAGCTTATATACTGTATTTCCATTTTCATTTGCATGTTTCAATAAATCACTGCACCTATTTCCCATTTTCCTAGCAGAACATAAAGAAATGAGGGGTAGCTCAAGACGTTACTGTACATGTTGTGAGGACAAAAGGGGTTATTTTACTGTACGCTAAGAACAGAACTGCTTTGTGTGGCCTAAATGGACTTTTCTACTCTGAGCACTCAAAATGCTTTCTACTACAAGTCTCATTCACAGACATTCATACAAGCTCTGCCTAAGGGCCAGAGCTACTAATGCGTTGTGCCAGTGCAAACTGAAGTACTGTCGCCTGTGACAAGATTGTGTGAAAGAGGTGGGAACTCAGAGATTTTTGCAACCGACCCTCTTGCATATGCATTTCTGGGAGTTCCTTTCTCGCAAAATCAGGATCAAACCACCTACCGTCCGATTAGTAGATGACCTGCTGTAACTCCAACGAGAACAGCTGTTGCTATCTGTTGTTATCAGCTAAGTTATGATGTCTTTCTATCAGGGGACAACAGTTTGCCCAGCAGATCCAGCAGCAGAACCCGGAGCTGATCGAGCAGCTAAGGAACCACATCCGAAGCCGTTCCTTCAGCGGCAGTGCCGAGGAGCACTCATGATCTATTCAGGTATTGCTATATTTAAAAATCAAACCCTTAACAGACTTTATTTAAACATAGATTTATATTTGTATCAATAACATGGAATGTTTTTATTTCAGCCTCACATTTTTTTTTTTTCCAAGGAAGGGCAACCATGTGGCGCGATTACAATCTCTACACCCATTTCTTAAAGTCAGACCCCCGGCATAGCTGGAATAAAGAGACAAGGATGGGGTTTAAGGCACTTTATAGGCTCTGGAGTGGAGAAACGAGAGCCTGGAGACCATGAAGTGAAGCATCCCACACATCTAGGGCAAAACATGTAAACACCTAACTATTAAAAAAAACAAAAGAGCCAAGAATGCATTCAGCCTACCAACAGAATATGAGTAACTTCTTTCTTCAGAGCTTTTTTCCATCCTGCAGAGATTGTGTTTTGTATGTGCTGAAATGACCGCCCTCTTCATGTTGTGATTTAGGGGTTCCTTCTGTCAGGTCATAATAAATAGAGTTAGGGAGGAATGTACTTTTACAGCATTGCAGGGAACATTTCAGCTTTTTCTCATATTAATACACATCGGGTTTATATTATTTGTTTAGTATTATTTTTGTAGACAGAATACACCGTACTTATTTATTGGGTGATAGACACCATTCAGTCGTGGGACTCACATCAGTGCTTTTCAGTGAGTACCACTTAATTCAGACAACATTGTAATTGTATACCAGTGTTTGCAGCCTGCATCACGTTGTTACGGCACTTTAGCTACAATAAATGTCCCAATTTTAAGCCTAGTTAATTTCCAATTAACTGCTTAAAGCATATTCATACTGTTCATTTTGCATGCTCTTAAATCTGGTATTTCAGATAAGATGCTTTATGGAAACAAATAGGTATGCTAGGGCAGCACATTGTTTTGTCCAGACCATATGAATAAATGTCTTGAAACTAAACAACTACTCACATGCTTCTTTATGTCGTTCCCTTTGTGTCATTATTATATGAGAAAATCACTGTTTAATGTCACTGTTCAGAAAGTAGAATCGGAATGTTGGGGGTTCAATCTCAGGTTCCTCCAATCCATGCAGTCATGATAAAAAGAAAGTACAACCTATGTCAGGACACAAAAATTACCAGGTCCTAAATTTAGGTAAATACAACCCCGCATGACATATTACACCATGTTATTAACAGAAACTAAGCCAAAATGCCAGGATGGTGTAAAAACTCATTACACCCCATGATTCAATAGTATGCAGAACCACCTTTAGCAGGAATAACTTAAATTGTTTTCTGTATGACTTTATCAGTCTCTGACATCATTGTGGAGGAATTGTGGCCCACTCTTCTTTACAACGGTCCTTCAGTTCATTGAGGTTTGCGGTCATTCGTTTATGAACAGCTCTCATAAGGTCTTGCCAAAACATTTCAGTCGGGTTGAGGTCTGGACTTTGACTGGACCATTGCAACACTTTGATTCATTTCTTTTTCAGCCATTCTATTGTAGATTTTCTGCTGTGCTTTAAGCCAATCTTTAGCTGTTGGACAGATGGCTTCACATTGCACTCTGGAATACTTTGGTATACAGAGGAGTTCATGGCCGACTCAACGACTGCGAGGTGCCCAGGTCCCGTGGCTGCAAAACAAACCGAAATCATCACCCCTCCACCACTGTTTGACAGTTGGCATGAGGTGTTTGTGCTGGTGTGGTTCTCTTCAAACGTCTTACGTTGACAGCGTTTCAGTTAGCCACGTACACAGATGCAGAGGCTGACCTTTGGTTTGCTGTGATTTGAAAGCAAAGTGGTTCACTGCAAATTAAAACTTAAATCTATTTATGTCACATTTCATAAATAATGACTACTTTTATTCTGAATTTTATTTCTGATGAATTCAATGACATGAATATCTTGTTGGAAATATGTTTTTGGCAGTTTCAGTCCTCTTTACTATTCACCCTGTAAAAGCTGTTGTACGTTGTGCTCTGTGCTCCTGGAGGACCTGTGTCCACTCTGAGAAAATAGAAGATGTGTAATCTTATCTTACGCATCAAGACTACTGATCAAGGACAGAAATAAATGAGATGATAATGAAAATGAAATGATGAGATGAGTTGTAGAATTTGATAAATGAGGCTTTTGCCAGTAAGGAAGTGTCTTTCCTTAACCAGAGCTGATAAAGCGCTATATAAGAACCAGTCCATTTACCATCTATATAAGAACCAGTCCATTTTGAAGAAATACTACCGAGTTAACGTAAGATCCATGTTATTAAATCAAGTCCCGTAACTTCAGGAATGTAAGCGCTAGAGGGGGCATTTAACCTTAGCCCTAACAGACTTCAGACATCAGAAACAGTGACATTTTATTTTAAATATGACTAGCAATGGGAGAAATAAGCAGCTCCAGGTAGATCTAACACTAAATAAAGATCAATAAAACACCTAAATCTAACTTTGAACTGTTAAAGAAACCTTTATCTAACAAAAGCCTGACAGTTGTATCTAGTTTTCTTATCCATCTCTTCCAAAGCAGCCTGTTCACCCACCTGAATATAAACCATTTTTTTTGTTACCATTACTTGAGTATTTGTTCTTGAAGCATCTTTAACATCCTTATATTGGAAATCATGACAGTGATAAGGTAAGATATGTTAGATAAGGTAAATCTTTGTCCATCATTTAGTGGTATGCCAGTAGATATTGTGCATGTCTGAAAATGTAATCTGGCCTAATTGACACATTAAAATATATCTACAAACATTCAATTAAATACAGTAAAGTTCAAATAACCCACTATAAAGCCATTAAATATACTTAACAAAAGCTAACACAGACACCATGAGGCACCTTTTTAAAAGCAATAGTAAATCAGAGATGACAGATTTTATTAACACTTATGCACATTTATATCAATATTTTCAAAGAAAGTGATTTATATTATTCACAATTAATTGTAAAATACAGTATTATCCCATTAAGTTGCAAAAAAGATAGTGTCATGTGCAGAATGCCACTGTTGGTCCATTCATACCTAAAATGCAAAAAGGTAAATAAAATTCCTAGCACTCGTTGCTCGTAAACGGGCAGACCACACACACTTGTGCAATGTCGTCATATTCGTACGTCCTCTTCAGAAATGTATCTGTGAGCCTCAAACCGGAAATGCTCTGAAACAAAGAGGCAAACACACGAGTAATAAGTAGAGATCACTTTGATCTGAGCACACTGTCAACCACAAAGCCTGGATCATACCTGCAGACCCTGGACGGATGACAGGACTGTGAGGGGCAGTGAGAGGAAGGCTCCAGGACTAAGCTTCCCCAGCTGTCGCCCTGATACACCACACCAATGGATGGAACTAGTATTACACATCTCCAGCACCAGGTCCATAGTTCTTTCACTACAACATGAAGGTCAGAGAAAAGCTGGTTGTTACAGTCTAATTAAATCACTGAATGACATTACCGGAATAATACTGAAGTTTGTATTATGTGGGTGATTTCTTGTTGGGGGGGGGGGGATTTCCACCTGCAGTTGGTGATTTTACAGATGATGTCAAAAGGTTCCTCAAGGTTGACAGTGTCAGGAATCATGTCCAAAGACAGCCTAATATCTCCATAACCTGGAGCCTGGAGGACATATGGGGATTAAACTGCATTAAATTTATTTATAAGAGGGTGAATAAAATGAAGGAGCTCTGTTCTTGGCAGCAGTGTACACATCAAAATACCATTCTTTGCAGCTGACTGGTCTGTAGCCTCCCCCTTTCCCCGAGATTGGTCTTCCATACGATGTCTAGCTTGCCTATGACCGTCACTCCCTTGATGACCCCGGCCTTCTCTGCATACTCTGGCTTTGGCTTCAGGCAGTACAAGTACTGCCGCGTGTCCATAGGCTGCAGGTAGGACATTTTCCCAAATGTGGACTCACTGCAGGGGAGAAGGTTAAAGCTGAGCGTCATGTGTAAAAGGTTAGCATCACCAAGAAGGAAATATGTGTTTGTTTGTTTTTTTTTACCCTTTATCCCCATGTGTGACCATGTTGAGCTCTGTAACGTTGTACATCATGGATGGCTCTAAAGACACTTTCTCCATGAACATTGGCGAGGTGGTGATGTTCTGGATCTGAGCTTCTAGGAATACTTCATCTGTCTGAGTGGAGGAGCACGGGGTCTTAATAATAGGCTATTTGATGTTAACCATTATAAAAAGTTGCCCAATCTCCTAGGTGAACTGAGCAACATATCCGGTATATCATCAGGTATTAAGGGTGGGGTAGGCTTGGGTAAAATCTGCCAGCATCAAAGGATGAGTTCATATTTTTCAAGTTTGTCTTAAAACAATATTTACATGCCCACAGAGGCTGTGTTAAGAGTTTCTCATTGCCCTTTTCCCCAGGAAAACATGGGACATCCTCATCCTGCAAGCACTCGCTTCATCGCGCCACGCGCCATGTGCTCCTTCTCCACCAGGGAGCACATCTGTGACCTGCAGTGGGAGAAGCCACGCACATTTTCCCACTATGAAAATTCTCTAATAGGCTAGTTTTTGCACGAAAAAGATGGTAACTTCGGAAAATAAATACCCCCTTGATTTGACTAACTCATTCTTACCAAACCTAATAAGCTTTAGGTGAGCTTAACAATTACTTTTTATACAAAATAAGGACAGCGGTTTTTACTCTCCATCACTTCCAGAAAAGATGCTGTATGTATATCAGGAAGTTTTTCACAGCCAGTACTGACAGGAGAGATTACAAACAACTGTAACATGTGGGCATTTGAGAGGTGTTTTAAGACAGACTTAAAAAATGTGAACGTACCCTTTAAGCTACTCAGGTGATGTAAGAGTAATATATTGAATATCAGCCACAAGACAGACTATAAAAAATTGACTTAACTTAAATTCTATTAGGTCTGCTCAGTGTACCTTCGAGGACATGTTAGTACAAGTGATGGCCAGCAATACAGGCTGCACAGTGACTGGTTTTTACCTATTAGTTTCTCAAGTATCAAGTAGTTTGCCTTGTTTTTATATATATATATATATGCCAAATATGTTTAATAATCTTAAAAAGCAATCATTAAGAATTCAGTGTGAAGTAACAGACTTCTACAGAAGAATAAAGGCTGTAAAGGGCTTGTATGCCTAAATGTGGTGAATGTATGGGACTGTCATTCCTGTTTTTAATAAGGAAACTACTTGATGCTTTGAATGAGCAGCATTCTTTGCAACAGTCACCTGTCTGTGCAACCACAACTGTGAAGCGAGACAATAAGAAAGAAGCGGAGATTAGTTTGTGCCTGTTATTCATAAAATAAGAAGTGACTGAACCACTCTGAGTGAAGTTAATGTTAAATCACAGAGCAAAGCCAGTCCAACCAAACCTCACATTTTCAGTGCATATAATCAAAAAAATTCTCTTATTTTTGGCTGTTGAATTATTGAGAGTAAATCTGTAATGATACAAAAGTTAAAGGGACCTATTATGCTATTTCCCAGCTCAATATTTTTTTTTTTTAATCTTAGACTCTACTAGAGTAGCTTTGCATGATTCACAGTAAAAAGTACTTATTTATCCTATACTGATCTGTGATGCAGCCAGACCACGCTCCCTTTAATCCAACGTTCTTCTGATTGGCTGCTCCTGGTAAACGGAAGTTTGAAGAGCAGGTGGGTGGGGCTTCTGTGCTCACAGGCAGAGCTGTTTGATGACATGACTATATTAGGGATATCTACTCTCTTGCATCATACTGCACAATGCCAAGAGCAGAAAAAAACTACCTGATCTCCTTATTTGAAACTTTGCCCATGTTTTATAGGAACAACATACGCAATGAAAAGCATAATAGGTCCACTTTAAAAATGAGATTCAAATTCATTTGAGGAACATCATTTGAACTTGCACTACTGCATCACCATTTACATATAGACAAATAGAACTGAGATTAATCATAGTGCCTTCTGTGATAGTAAATGCAATCAACACATTCCTCACCCACAACAATTTGACAACGCAAGCTTCAGTTAAACATGCAAACCCTGTGGAAGATTGAGTTTGCAAGAAGGCAAGAGCATACAAAGAGAGGGTGAAAGAAAAATAATGGAAGTTCATGTCAAGGGCTGACCCACAATAATCAGCTTTGTTTTAATGAAGACATTTTTTAATCAGGTCTTTTCAATATTCATAGACTTGTTTCCATTCTTTTACTTTGCACCTTTTTATGGGCTCAGAAAGAAAGTGTCTGCAGAACCCAAAAGGATTAGTAGAAGCTAATGTTCAGTGATGATAACAGAAGAAACAGTTACCACAGAACTGAGGTCGCTCTAATGGAGAAAATAAAATACAAGACAAGACACAGTAAACAAATGGAGTTACATGCCAATGCTGATGACAATGAATATTTGCAATACAAAAAGCCACTGATATTAAAATGAGAGAATAAAAAAGGGAAAAGCTTAATGCCTTTACCCAGGAAAACCATTGATCTCCAAGATGATTTATTCCTCTCTTCAGCTGACATCTGGAGGTACAAGGGTTTTCATGGAGGCCTATCTAATGCTAAATGCCTCTATTAGCATCTGGAAATGTTCCTGACTAAGAAATGAAATATGATATGAAGCATGTAATGTGTTCTAGAGTAAGATCTTCATAGTGCTGCTCGAGAGCGGCTTTACCTCTGCATTGTAGAACTTCGTCTTCACATCCAGCGGCTTCAAAACCTGATTGAAAATAGATTGCAAACTGAACACTGGAGTTTTCTCACAAGATGCCTCCATTAAACTGACAAGAAACTTTCCATGCAGTACTGTTTAGTCCAACTGGAGTTTTATTAAGAATGGGAATCAGAGGGACTGAAATTCATCTAAAGCAAAGAGAGTGAGACTGCAGCCGGTTCCCAAACTGAGGGCAGAAGACTGCCTGACGCCAAACCCACACAGAGGACGGCAATCTGTTGTAGGTCTGTGGCATTTCTCAACTCATCTCTAAGCTTACGCATGACTTTACCACTGACTTCTAATGAGAATACAAAAAAAACTGTAACTTACCTGGAATTTGAAGAACTTCCGAAAATAGAGCTTCTCTCCTTGCTGAGTGGTGTAACTGACTGCACAAACTAAGCTGGAAATTTAAAACAGCAAAACACAGGCTGGATTATTTTCCAATGTCGCCTGGTTTGGTGAGTTGGGAAAACATTTCGGGAGTGGCAGCACTCACATGTGCGTTCCAATTTCTTTGACTTCGTGGTGAATGACGTCATCGATGCAGCACTCGGGTTTGAGCTCTGCCACCGCTGAATTTGACGCGGAGAGATTCAGCCTCTGTGAGCTCGTCTGTAGATCAGCCTGCGGGGAATCACATCACGATTACGTGCGAACGGGAGCGAAAGTGCGCAACACGAACTGATGAGGTATTTCTCCTTTGCAGTACCTTCACCAGAATGTCTTTTACTACTTGGTTGCTGTCATTATGTACGCTTATGTAACTGGAGAAGGTCTCACCGAGGAATATGTTTCTGTGCGATGTGAAGACAAGAATCTGTTAGACAAAAAAGTACTTGCTGTTGTTTAATTTTAAAGAATTAGCAGCTGATTGGTGGGGTTTTTTTTTACCCAAAATTCTGTGGTAATGTGAGCATCTCTCCCAGCATTAAGGCCTCTGCTCCTTTGATGGTGGAGGGATCCTGCCTCATAAGTTGACCAAACAAGTCCCCTGTGGAGGCAAAAGCACAGGTAAGTGTCATGTCTATGTAAAATGTAGTCAGGAATTCGGCTCCTGCACATGAGACATGATTTCTCCCTTTGGGTTTAATATCTAGGTCATTAGTAGTATCAGAACAATAAAAAAATATACCCTTCTACCTGCACACTAACATGATTAGCTTTCTGACAAACGTGCTGTGTGGATATCTAAGATGCAGAAAGTGAGTTTTCTGTTTGCTGCAACGAGAGTGACAACGCTAAAGAAAGACGCTTTGAAGATCAAGTTTGAAAGTAGACTGAACCTAAAAAAGGTAAAGCCCTTAGTTTCAATTTTCATCTTCTTTCCTTGCTGTGAAACTTGTGTTCAGTGCAGCGTCCTCATCTGCTGGCTCGTACTCAGATCACCCAGTGATACAGAGACCCTCTGTGATTCATTTTGAAAAACCTTTTCAGGACCTAAAAGTGCTGGATCAATGTGTCAAGGGACACATTGATCCAGCATTTCATTTCTCCATTTCACAGCTGTGACCTACAGTTATACATGTTAAAATATGACTAGATTTGAAAATGATTTTGAAACAGAAGGAATCACGGCTGTAAGATCAGCCTGGTATCAAAATGAACGCACAGATTAGACCTTTCATATGCTGTTACTCGTTTTGACCACCCACCTATTCCACATTGCTGTATGACCCTTCACAGTTTACTCAAAATAATTTTTTGCAAGTTTTCTCCAGTGAATTTTTAGAGAATAGATCAAACATCCTGGGTACCAATGCTTGCTCCTGTTACTCTACATGATACATCCTCATACATACTCTATATCAACAAAGTCAATGCAGAAGTGCCTAAAAGCCTGCATTCTATCTGAAGGCCACCAGATGGCGATAGCTGTGTTTGCAAAAAGGCTTCTGGTCCTATAGAAGTCTATGGGAAAAACGGCTTTGTTTCTTGACCTCTGGAAAGACTTTGCTGCTGAGTTCATGGTTTTAGTCGCTCATTTTGGGTCATACTGAAGAAAAAAAAATAAGTCTATTTTGAAAATTTTGTCCATAGGATTATCTGCAGTATGAAACTGAGCGCTCACGGGCTAATGACTTGTCAATCGCAAGTCTGTAGCCAATGAGCACGCATTTTCACAGTCAGACTGGCCCCTCAGTTTTTTTGGCAACCAAAATGGCGACAGTGGAAACGCACAAAACGGGATTTTAGAAACCAACGGGTAGCTATGTCCATCTTTTACGCGGTTTATGGTCGAGGCCAAAAAAATATGGGAAAAAATAAGGCGAAAAACAAAAAAACTTCAAGCTACACTTTTGTACTTCAAGGAGCTGTACCTCAGAAAATCTTCATAGTACAAAGGTAATTTTTTTTATTATGTATATCAAAGTTATTGTACAAAAAAAAAAAAAATCAGCTAATTCTGAGAGGGTTAGGTGGGGGGATTGATTGATTTTTCATGGAATGCAAA
>VVAS01105280.1:3689-13929 GCA_015103295.1 Ptychochromis oligacanthus | reverse complement strand
GTTTTTGTATTGACTTTAGGGGAATCTGCATTACTGTGCTAACTGGCAGCACAGAAATACACAGCACTGTCAGTTACTGAAACATTAGCAATGGTCAGGTTTGAATGTTTTCTGCCATCTCCATTGAAGCTAATTTTCCCTTTCACATCGTTTTCAATGTTTGGATTTTCCAGATTTAGGTATCCCAGAAATTTTAGAGCTCTGTGTTTATTTTGTTTGTACCAGAGAATCTGTTGAAAAGTCGACACACTGTGTGAACAGTGAATCTCACTGACAACAGATTCACCAGCTTTCTTAATGATGAAAGGAGGTCTTTGCAGGACAGTGTAGCTACTGGAACCACCTGTGGGGGGAAAAAAGGACACATGATTATTTAAAATAATTAAATTATCAGCTGTGTAGCGTCTTCCTTGTCTGAGAATACTCACCATTATTCACTATCGGTTGAAAGAAACAGAGTATGAAGAATGTGGAGATCATGTTAAACATAGGACCTTTCCGTCCCGTGGAGTGCATCACAGTTAAAATATGACAAATATGAAGCTATACGTAGCTTTATCAGCAGGCAGTATACTTGGGCATGTGCAATATGTTTGTGTCCTTATTTCATTTGCTGGCATATGTCTCCCCCTGTGGATGTGAGGAAAAAATATCTATGCCCTTAGCAGATTAACATTGTTATGAAGTTGGACCCTTTATGAATGAATTTTTTTTTTTTAAAACATCATGATTAATAGTAAGTTCAGTGCGGCTATGTCCTTTTCTGATATAACATACAAACCGCAGACCAGCATTTAAACCTGTAACTAAATTCTAAAGTCACTGCTGTATGTGAAATGATCCCATGGGCTGCTCTAAAATAACATTTTAGCATAGTATAAGTGATAGTAGAGGTCATGTTACACTGCATGCACAATTCCTCATAGATAACCAGTTCTGTAGATCAGTAGCACTGAATAACTAAAGAAGACAGATGTGATAATGATGCAAGGTGGACCGTTACCATGTATTTCATTGTCAAGAATAATCATGTGATCAAGTCAGATTGTCGATTACCTGACAGGGATTTGCTAAGTGTGTAGGTCCACCTGAAATATCACACAGCTTCAGAGATGTGAATATTTCTTTTGTTTTAATAACATGAATATGTTTTTGGAGTCATGATCAGATGAAACAAGACATTAGAAGTTATCTTCTTAGAGTCCAGAGTCCAGGCATTTTCCACATTTTGCTGGCAATTTTGTATACCCAGTGACTGATCAGTAATTCATGACAATATGCAAGTTAGAACTTTGCAACTATTCAGTTTTTTGTTACTCCTGTTTGAAATGCATAGAGAGCATTGCTAAATCAAATTATATTTAAAATATCAGATGATTTGAAAATCTTACAGTTGATAAATTTTACAAATTCTTAGTTGAAATGGAAGTTGGCTACAGGTGCTCAGCAGCCTGAATGCTTTGTTGGTCTGTCAGGCAGATGAGGGAAAAGGTTTATCGACTTTACAGTGAACTGCAGAACAGAAATACACTGCACTGTCATTTAACTTTAGATTATAGATGATGAGGCTTGAATTTTTACATCCATCTCCATCAAAGCTGATATTTCCACTCAAAATATTTTCTATATTTTTGAAGCCCAGATTGAGATATCCCAGGTTCTCTGCAGGTTGGTGTTGGTCTTGTTTGTACCAGAAAATGACATCATAATTTTGTACACTTTTCACGTTTTAACAGATTCACCAATTCTCCTAATGATGGAATGAGGTGTTTGGTATACACTTTTTGTATCAGAGGCACTTGTTGAAAAGCAAACAAGATTTTAAGTCCAGGAATCATTAACTTTGCATTACCTTGATGCTAAATATTGTTGTTTCTCCTACCTGTAATTCCTGGCAAATGAAGAAAAAAATATATATGGAGACCACAACGATCATGTTAAAGATTTTCAAGCCAGCTGTCCTTTCAGTATACTTAGTTCAACTTCTGTGGATGTGAATACTGTAGATCTCTGTTACCAGATGATGACCAGGGGAGGTGTCAGCAGCTGTCTGTGTCATTGATTTGACTAGCAGAGAAAATTATAATTCCACAAAATGTCTTGAGGTTTGAGGAAATGCATGATTTCATTTCTTGAGGTCTGTCTCCACCTGCTGGAGTAGGGGTACTATAAATAGCTTCAGTGACTGAAGGCTTTGTGTACTTCGATCCTGACAGTCATCTTTATGTGGGAATTTACTCACAATATTATTTCAGCACAATGTATTCCTTTTATTTCATTTCAGTGCAACTGGATCAAAAACGGTAAACATTACCAGAAGTAAACACTTTAACTGACATACAGTAGAACATTTACAATAATTATGGATGCTTGCTTGTTAATTCTCTATCATACATTTAAGTCACAGATATCATGTGCTCATCATATACAGTTAAAAGCTAATGAGTCAGTGTTTAATGATGTCTATAAAGTCAGAATATAAGGCATGACTGTCACAGATAAAAACTTGCAGGTGCATATATATTCTGGTAGGTACCACATTACAGGAGATTAGGAGCTAAAAATTTCCGCTGACAGCGTACTGGGGTTTTTGTTCAGCTCTTACATGCATCTGTATCACTGTGTTTGCTCACAGCGCAGAAATACAAGCCTTTATCTTTTGGCTCCAATTTCTTCACTGTGAATGTCCCACTGTTGGCGTCAGGCTTGGTGGCTGAGAATTTCTCTGTGCTGAAATCTCCAAAATCATGATCTGTTATTCCTGTAGTGAACACGATTACTTTCATAGTTTCTCCAGGCAGTTGTCTGTACCAGTACATCTGGTTATGGGAAATATCCTTGGTGTGTGCAGTTTATTGTTGCATTCTCGCCCTGATTTTTCCAGATTATGGAGGTCTGGCTGACATCACTACCATCAGTTAGACCTGTGAGTTTAACAGAAAAGTCTATCACATGCAAACTTTTATATTTGACACAGTTTTGAATTGAAACACTGTGAAAAGCCCTGAAATATTACATTTATGGCAAAAACATGAAAAAACTGATCATACTGTAAATTACCTGAAGTCCACTGTAAAATGAGGAATAATCCAAGTACAGCCTGTTTAATTAAAACAATGCCCATGTTCTATTGGACTGAAGGTGTCTGCCTCTTATTACAGAGACATAAAGAGCTGCAGGTGGGACTGTCAGTGCAGTGTGTAATGTGATCCCATGAGTTGCTTTATACATATGTACACTTTCAGTCTGAATGTAGATGGGAATATAGGTGGTACTCAGGGGCCCCCTACAGTCCATCAATATGATCAACATTAGCTGTGCTTTGATTGTCAGAAATGGTTGGTGTGTGTCAACCAATATTTAGACCTGAAACAAAATACTGAATAAAGATATATTTCCGCTCTGAGTCTTGTCATTTTACCTATGTTATTATTGTAGATTCATAAAATAAGTGAAAATGAGTTCTGTAATAAAAAAAAATCTGCCTCTTTGTTTATGCTTTTTTTTTTAAATTATTTTGCTAAATTTTTTCTTGCTGTAAAGTCAACGCTCCATAAACCCAATTCCAGCATGTTTTTTTTTTTCACTTTTTTTGATTGCTGTGAAATTTTAGCTTCATATATCAACTACTTTTCAAAATATTTTTTGGAAAAATGGTCCGTCGACTAATTTTCATCATGTTTTTTCGCACTTTGAAATCAGGGTCAATGTGGTCAACTTAACCTGAATTATCAGACTCCTCCAGAGCAGGAGGTCTCAAAATTGTAGGTAGAGTAGGTCCCAAAAATGAAAAATTTGCACATATTTAACAAAATTATTTTCTGCATTATAATCAGAGCACAATCTGGAAACTCTAGTATTTTTTTCTATTCAGATTAGACTATATACTGAAATTTCTCTTTTTGTGGTGCAAGTTGTCATATTTGCTCAATCCAGCGTGGAATTTGAATGAAAATACCGTTTTCTTCATTTTTATGACAAAGAATTTTATGTTATGTATTCTTCATGTTTTGTTTTGCATTATTGTGAAATACAGCCATATACCATTCAGAAATTGTGACTAGTTCTCTTTTGCAACGTGAAGTTGACTCTCTCCATCTTTAAATCACGTCTCAAAGCCCATCTGTTCAGTCTTGCATACTCCCCATTACAAATACCATCATAGTCTGCTTGTTACCTTGACCTGCCTTTTATAGTTCTTGTTTTGTGGTTTTATTTGCTTATTAATTTGTTATTTTCAATTTGTATTTAACTGTGTATATGTTTTTTTTTTTAATTGTTGTACAGACCTTGAGGGTCTGAAAGGTGCCTATAGATAAAATGTATTATTATTATTATTATTATTATTATTATTATTGTGAAGTTTTATTAGTTTGTGCTTTACATGAATGCTTACATTTTTTTTTTCATATTCTAACTAGCCAATACTTTCTGATACAATTTAAACTGTAGGGTATAACAGTGTAGAATTGGTTTTATTTATAAAGAAAACCGGTTCTCGGTATTGTGTTAAATGTAATTTAAGATCATTGGTCTACACAAAGAAAACATTAGCTCTTTTTTTTAATTATAGCTCCATACAGATAAAAAGTAGGACTATTAAGAACATACAGTCACCGCTATAAATGTTCCGCTTTTTTCTGGAGCTGAACAGCTGCTACTAGTAATTCACTGTGCTTTCCTAAACAATGAAATCTACATATAGCCATCTGAATACAGTTTCTTGTGTCACTTTCTGTGCTGTCCGCTTAAGCAGTTGTCCTCTCTTTCCTTTCTGCACCACTGACTTAAGTTACTGCAACCCATAAATCTGCTGCATTTCCCAGCATGTTTCTGCATGTACTTTACTTGATTAACAACATATAACAGACTGTTTGGTCCAGTAGATGGCACTGCTTGCTTATTTTTACACAGAAAACAAGTTATATGAAATCCTGCTTTTTATTTTCTAAACACCCTCCTCAGCTGAATCTCTGCCTTTTTATGGAAAAAGTAGCAGTACCATTGTCTCAGTAGACTTTTTTTTTAGTGTTTCTAAAAAGTAAAACAGGCTGTCCATAGACAGATGAGAACATATCCTTTACAAGCTGACTGAGTTCTGGCTCTGTGTTTTGAGTTATTAGAAACTGACTTTGAATGGACAAGTACAGCATTTTCCATTTAGATTTTATTCTGGCCCCCTGGTGTTTTAAAACCCAAACTTGTCCTCTAATCTCCGGGTCCCACTCCCTCAGCGGTTCCTGCGAGTCACGGTAGATCATGTTGGCTCACACATTTATCCTCAGAGCTGTGGTTGGTTTTCAGACATCTTACAAATGTACACAGTTCAGAGATATGTGAGATTTCACACATGAATGATGAATTGTAAGGTTGAACCACTGGACTGGTGAGACTGGTTTGATGGGAGATAGGGGACAGCTGGTGCCTTAAACTTACACAAGACCGTATATTTTAATGCACACTTGCTGTATGATCACTTTTAGATATGCAATGGAAGTGTGACAGTCTAATAGGATCACTCAAACACACCAACACTATTAACTGTTAATAATCACAATAATCTCACTTGCTAGCTCTACACTCTTTTTACATCAGCTGTGAATAAACCTTCACCTGATATTGAGTTACAGTATAATTCACTTATTTACAAAAATATCACAGACAGCAAGAATTTACAGGAAATCAGCTGAAACTCGGGTGACATGCTGAAAATGTTCTAATCTTATTTTCCAGGCACTGTCAAATTACTGTTTGTGCTTAAAAATAAAAACTTGTTTGAGTGGGAGAAAATCCAGCTTCTTTACGAGCTATGCAAAGAATGTGTTCCAGACTTTTTTCATTAGTTATGTCCACCATCTCCCCCAATGCTATTACAAAATAACAACACAATGGTTACAAAACGCCTCATAACATGCAGGATAAACATCAACTATTATTGACTTTCAATGTCATAAACAGTAGGCCCGTAATTTTACTGGAAAAACTAATCAACTAAGGTCAACCACAATGGTAAAGTGGTGCTCTGAGTTCTAAAATTTAATCTGAAGATTAAAAAATGGAATTTCATTTGCAAACTTTGAGTTTTCAAATGTCTTTGCAGAAATAACAACAATAATAATTGTGCGTAGTTGGGATAACAGGGATTGCATTGATGATTGCATGTTTTGGGGGATTTTTTTTTTCTTTTTTTTTTGCACTAAAGATAGTTTTCTGGTCAAAAACTGGCAGTTAGATTTGTGGAATATCTCGATCAACTGGGACATTTATTTATTTGGTTATTTATTTTTAAATCACTGTTGTGAGCACCACGAACATGTATGACCAAAACATTTTTGTGTCACTATTTGGCCAAACATTTTTTTGCTGTGAATTCAACTGGCCCTCTAACAGTTTGATCATCAGCCAGAATCAATAAGAAGTGATGGGTTCCTCAGGTGAAAGTGTTGAATCCAGTGTGATTGTGCAAAGGGATGCCATCAGCTCCTCTGAACTCCTCCGCAATGTCATTGAATGTACGACCCTTTGTTTCTGGCAGGCGAATCCAGGTGAAGGTGAAGGCGAGCAGAGCCACCATCATAAAAAGGAGGTAGACATAAGCACCACAAATTTTCTGTATGTGAGAGAGACAGACAATGTTACTGTTCTAATGTTTTATTTGACTTCTACTTACCTATGAATGGTCACGTGAGATAGAGAGCTCATACCACAAGAACAAAACAATGTTAAATAAAGAAGGAAAGAAAGCAAACATAAAAGGCATTGATTTGGTTCACTGGTCTTAATTTCAGGTTGGCTGCCATTTCTCCTGCACTGTAGGGACCATATGTGTCCTTTGTTAACTGTTAACTGTAATTTGATTACTTATTAAATTATTTCAACCTGAAGTTAAAGGATTTAGCAATAGATTTATATGTGTTTTACTATAGATACATATGTACAGTATAACAGCTGGAGCAGATTTATAGCCTGTATTTAACAGCTGTGTCCCTGAGGTGTAAGCAAACTCACAAAAGCAAACAAGAAATCCACCTCTAAAGTTTCCCCTTAAGTCTTGCTCAGTCATATAGCATGCAGGCCAATGGTATAAATGTTACACACCAGTAATGGAGGAAAGAGAAGTGCCAGAACAAACTTCCCTCCCCAGTTGAGCATGCTACTGAAGGCCATGGCTATAGGTCTGCCAGGCTGGTCGAACAGCTCAGCAGCGATGAACCAGGAGATGGGGCCAGGGCCCAGCTCATAGGCTGAAGTCAGGCAGAAAACCAGCAGGACGTGTAGGCTTCGGAGTTCTGGGATCAAGTGCTGCACAGTGAAATGAGAATTTGGACGGATGGTTGTCAGTCAGAATTTTGAGGGGGGGTTTTGTTTTTGTTTTTTTGGTATGTAGAAATGTGTCAAGTTAACATATGGTTGATGTTGCAACCCAAATAGCTTTGACTTGAAACAGTTTCCTTAAAAAAAAAATAAAATAAAATACTGTTATTTGAAAAAGTAACTGTAAAAGTATAGTTTAAACTTGGAGCTTCCGTTTCAACCATTCTCCAAGATATACCAAGGTTTGTTTTAATTTTATCCATTTCATAAGATCAGGTTTCAGGCTTTTCAAAAGTTGGATATATCATCATATTCAAAACCAGCACATAACTTTTTCTGCACTAATGGAAACAACCACACATAGATGGTTTTACCAGGACAGAATCGACTATGGTCATGATTAAGTTGCACACTGCTATGGAGATGAAACCAGTCAGGACCAGCCTCCTCCTCCCTGCCCTCTCCATCAGGAAGAACTGGAGAGGAAAAAACAACACACTGGAATTAAAATGCAACACTATCCATTTGTGGTTCATGCTGTTAAACCATTCATGAAGAAATAATGAAAACACTTAAACCCTTTGTAGGAGTTTTTCATGCATCTTGTGGCAAAGTCAACAAAATATGACAGCTGATTGACATTGAGCAGCGTGTTAAATATTGTAAATAAGATTGTTGCACTCCAACAAGACAAGGTAAGGTAAAGAATCAGCAAGAGATTTTGTACTCACTGCTACCAAAGTGAAGGTCAGATTGACAGCCCCCACACCCAGCGTCAGATATTTGGCCTGGTCAAACTTGGCCTGAAACATTTTGGTGGAATAGTTTATTATCTGGAAGAAAAGCACAGGAGTTTAGTTTAGTGGGTAACTAAGAAATGTTTCAGTGTTTTTAGAAATGGCAGTATTGCCTCAGAATCTTCTCAGGTTCTCAGCAACTGTGCAAAACTTAAAAATAGCCTCTAGCAGGCTGGTGATTCCCCTTAGCTGATTCAAGTGTCTAAACTAGACCTCTCAACTGTGTGATATTTTTTGGAGCACTTTTAATGCAGTTATCTTTCAAATCATAAGGCCTGCTGAGTGGTACAGCCTGTCCACGTGTGCGCTCAAGCTTTGGTGAGTGAACTTCTAGTATTTTTATTAGTATGTTTCTTGGCATCAGTTAGGTGGCTGTATCTCAGGAGGTAGATCATGTCGTCGACTTATTGCAAGGACACTTTGGCTCTTCCAGTTTGAAGTGTCCTTGGACATGATGGCCAATAACTTAGCACTCCAAAGCTACTTTCAGCTGCTCCCTTATTCACAAGGAGTCGCCACAGTGGGTAGCTCTGCATGTTTGATTTGGCAGATTTTTACGGCAAATGCCTGTTTTGTCTAAATATGACCACTTTATGAAGCTAAAGTTGAGGCCAAGAGTTTCTAGGTACAGGTTTTTGTTTTATCAGTGAATTTTTCAGACAAAGTGGATTTTATGACTGACCGCATTGAATCCAGAGAGCTGGCTTCCCAGGCTGATGATCAGGACAATAATGATTGGCTGCCTGTAGCTGCGTTTCCTGAAGAACTCATGGATGGTGACGCCACTCTGAGTGTGAACAGCTTCCTCTTTCATCTCTTCCAGCTCAGCAAACACCTTGTCTGCTCTGCCTCTCAGCCTCAGCAGGGCTGCAGAGTTAAAACAACAACTTGCAACATCTTTTAATAAACGGTTGAAGTGTAATGTATCCACAAAGCTGGGATACTGAAGTGTGCTAAAGCCACTTTTACACTTGGATTTCTAGAAACCACTTATTAATGTCATAAAAATTCTTTAACTCATCTCTTTTAATACATCATATAAGTTAAATTAAACACCAGAGAGTGAGTGGGACGCACCACTTTTTGCCTTGCTTTCTTCTCCCCGGTTGAAGAGCAGGTAGCGGGGGCTCTCAGGGCAGAAAGGTAGGATCACGTATTGTGTCAGGGCTGGGATAAGAGATAGGGACAGCATCATGGCCCAGTCATGCTCTGTGCCCAAAACTATCTCCAGACCAGCCACCTGCAGCGTGCAAGAAAAAACAAGTTTTTATGTCATATCCATTTGTCTATATAAATCCTAATCTCTCTGGGTCATGCTGCCCAAAATCTTATGGAATTTGATGAACATTGCTTGAAGGAAGTCAAGTGTGAATTAAAGTTCAACTCACCATTCCCACCAGAATGCCTGTAGCAAGGGACACCTGGTTCAGTGTAGCAAATGCCCCTCTTAGGTTGGTGGGGGACACTTCCTGGATATAGAGGGGGTTAAGGCTCATCACCAGGCCACAGAACAGACCAAACAACAGTCGTCCTAGGATGAGGACCTCAAATGACTCGCTGGCTTTGGAAACAAACATCAAGCATGCTCCCGACACAGACAGACAGTTAACTATCAGGATGGAGTTTCGCCTGGAGAAGATGAGAATTAATGGAACAAAAAAAAAAACAAGTACTGGTGGAAACTGTACAAAACTCAGTTTTGTTTTCCTCCCTTCTTACCTGCCATAAGAATCTGCCAGGTATTTGACTCCCAGTGAGCCCAGTAAGGCTCCAAAGTCCTTAATGCTGACAGAGAGTGACCACAGGAGAGTCAGACTGTGGTCTGGCATTGACTGGTTGTGTCTGCCTCTCCAGGTGTGATTGAAAAACTCTTCAATAATCTAGACAACAGTGGCAAAGGGAGACAATTTGCATCAGTAACTCAAATACATACAATTACTTATTTCAAACACACAAAAAGAGGGTTTATAATGGTGTATTTTTATTCCTCCTTTTATGGATGACCAAGACTACATTCTAAATCACATATATGTTGCTTCTTTTGAAATCCCTCCATTAGAACTATTCTATGCAGGCACATTTTTAGGGTTTTAAATAAGAAATTGTATGAATTTGAGTAACTGATGCAA
>VVAS01105006.1:2572-13148 GCA_015103295.1 Ptychochromis oligacanthus | reverse complement strand
CAAAATAAGCATAAATGCCCCCTCTAAATAGCATTAAACCAAGTTTACCTTTAATGCTCAATCTTTAAACCACTACAGACAAGAAGTCATAAAGCTGTCAAAAAAAATAAATAAATAAAATAATCTCGTCATCCTCACAACAGCTGAAAAAACTCCATTCAGTCAGGATACAGTGAGATAGCTGACACACATGGAGAAAATCTAGTAACTACAAAAATGTAACAACACTGCTACTTATTTATCATATTGCTTGAATAGCTTCCTTTTTACTTTTGGGCCCGATTTAAAAATTGTTATTACAGAAAAAAATTGATATTCACGTTTTGCCATGTTTTGACGGCATCCTATAATAGACCAAGGGAATTGCCTTAAATTTACATCTGAATGACAAGCGTTTGAGGTCTTTATAGCACTATTAAGAAAATGCAAAGACAGGACTCCTCTGTGGATACCTGGTGAAAAGAACTGGAGGATGGCTGTCTGTGTTAAAGCTCAATAATGAGGACCAAATCCACATAAACTCTGACTGTCGGTTAAACTCAGCACATTTAAATTCATTCTCGACTCTCACTGTGCACGTGGATAGTTAGATGTGAGGAGTCATTTGCCATTTATTTGTATCCTGTTTTAAAGTCAGGAAATCATGTTGCTGTTGACAATGAACATATGAGGATTTCACTTTGAAATGTGTTACAACAGGTACTGTGTTATTGACAGGTGCACCTAATTTGTTATTGCACCTCAAATTTCTGTCCAGCTTCTGCCTTATCCTATTAGTGGAAATGTATTGACAATACAGGTTAGAACACAGGATGTTTTAAACTTCATTAGTCTGTTTTCATTAACAAAGTCAAAAAATGTTTGCAGGTTACACACTCACTGGCCACTTCATTAGTTACACCTTGCTAGTACCAGGCTGGACCCCATTTGCCTTCAGAACTGCCTTAATTGTTAATGGCACAGGTTCACCAAGGTGTTGGAAAAGTTCCTCAGAGATTTTAGTTGATATTAACACGATAGCATCACACAGTTTCCGCAGATTTGTCTGCACATCCCCGATGTGAATCTAGTGTTCCACCACATCCCAAAGGTGCTCTATTGGATTGAGATGTGGTGACTGTGGAGGCCATTTGAGTACTGTGAACTCATTGTCATGTTCAAGAAACCAGTTTGAGATGATTTGAGCTTTGTGACATGGTGTGTTATCCTGCTGGAAGCAGCCATCAGGAGATGGATACACTGTGGTCATAAAGGGATTTAAATAATGCTCAGTTGTTACTAAAGGGCCCAAAGTGTGCCAAAAAAATATCCCCCACACCATTATACCACCAACAGCTTGAACTGTTGATACAAGGCGGAATGGATCCATGCTTTCATGCCAAATTCTGACTCTACCATCTGAGTTTTGCAGCAGAAATTGAGACTCATCAGACCAAACAACGTTTTTTCCAATCTTCTATTGTCCAATTTTGGTGAACCTGTGCAAATTGTAGCCTCACTTTCCTTTTCTTAGCTGACAGGAGTGGCACCCGGTGTGGTCTTTTGCTGTGTAGCCCATCGGCTTCAAGTTTCAATGTGTTGTGGGTTCAGATATGCTCTTATTATTTATTAGTTACTTGAGTTACTGTTGCCTTCCTATCATCACAAAGCAGTCTGGCCATTCTCCTCTGACCTCTGGCATTAATAGCCGTTTTTGCCTAGAGAACTGCCGCTCACTGGATATTTTCTCTTTTTCTGACCATTCTCTGTAAACCCTAGAAATGGCTGTGCGGAAAAATCTCAGTAGATCAGCAGTTTCTGAAATACTCAGACCTGCCAGCCTCGCACGAACAACCATGCCACATTCAAAGTCACTTAATTCACCTTCCTTCCCCATTCTGATGATCAGTTTGAGCCTTAGCAGATCGTACTGACCAACTCTACGTACCTAAATGCAATGAATTGCTGCCATGTGATTGGCTGATTAGATATTTGCGTTAAAAAGCAGTTCAATGGGTGTACCTAATGAAGTGACCAATAAGCATATACAACCAATCAAATTTTACAGAAAATGAAACAGACATTAATGTGACCAGTACTTTCTGAAGGGACATAAAAACGGTTTCTGGTCTTACCCATAAACAGATAATTATACATTTCCTCTGTAAAGTTTTATATGCATACATTTATGACAGCAGTTGAAAGCTTAAAATACAGTGTGATTAGCTTAATGTAATCATAATGCAACAGTGGGGGAGGATTGGCTTCCGCACTGGCTCAACCCTCAATGACAAATGCATGCTCTTTGAAAGTGACTGACAGACAGACCTCATACATTTGTAATGAACTCTGTCAAGACATCATTTTTAAATGAAGACCTATAAATAAAGCGGTGTCCCCCAGGAAAGGAATAACATTCTGATCCACTATCACCTAATACCACCAATGACACCAAAAAACCTCAAACTAAAATACTGATTTAATCTGTAGTTGACATTTTTTTGTTTAGTTGACCGATGACTTTAGCTCTTTGGGTCTTGGGTAAATTTTAAAACTAAATCACTGCTTTTCTTCGTGTGTAAGTTTTGTGTTTTAAATATCTGAAAGTTTTTTTTTTTTATACGTACACTTTTTTTGTTAGAAACATTAGAATAAATCTGTTTACAGCAGCCATTTCAACACAAAGATAACAAAAACAAGCTTCTTCATATCAGCTCAACAGACACTCTGGTCTCAGTACTCTGGCTTCTTTGCAAACAAAATGTCAGCATTTTATATTTGTGAGGGCTCTTTATCTCCATTTAGTGTTTTCGTGTTTCAATTGTCCGCTTACAAAGGAAGCTATCTGAAGGAGAAAGGACACCTGTCAGTTGATATTTGGGACAAAAGAAGGTTGGACTGCTCACTGAGGCACAGATGGAGAAAGATAATCTGTATTGTGTTGATCGGACCGTGAGGGACACTATCGGTTTCTTCTTTTCTGTCTTTCAAAAGGGCAACTTGTGGCGTTCTCAGCACAACACAACACTGCTGCAACTGCAGTCACACACATATACTGTAGCCTCAGTAACCAGAAACAGTGTGTTATACTGTGTTATACTGAATATGTGGGTTGTAATGGTGTTCCTCCATATAAATAAAGTTATAAAAAGTGTGGTTACAGAAAAGCATGTCCTTATCAAAAAATACTGGTTGGTGTTAACCGTTCCTCGATCACAACAGCTTTCACAGGATGTTAAAAAGCATTATTAAAGCCTGGGTGCTGAAATACAACACAAGGGAAACCTCTGCTCTCCAAAAAAAACACATTACAGCATGTTTCAGGTTTGCTAAAGGCCATCTGTATGTTCTGTAACGCTTTTAGGACAATGTTCTGTGATACAAGCTGAAGCTTTTTTGGGCAAAAAAAAAAAGGAGAATGCTAGGGAGCTGCACGCTGAAACCTAAACTGTCAAACCATGATGGAGGCAGCATCATGGTTTCATAGAGGGGTGCTTTGCTACCTCAGAACCAGAATGCCTTGAATACTGAGAAGGTCAGGCCAGCAGTCCAGCACCCAAAGCTAGTGAGTCATCATTGTGTAGTCATATTACCAGCTACAGAAAATGTCTGACTGATGTTATTGCCACCTGAGAAGGTTACTAAATTCACTTACTTTTTCCCAACCAGCACTGAGAGATCTATGCAAACATTAAAAGTAAAAACAGCTGTTTCTTTGTTATTAGTTTAGTCTGTCTACAACTGTGACTGAAGTGTAAATTTTAAAAAGGCCTGGTAATTTCAAAGGGTTCACAAACTTTTCCATGTAATTGTATCTGTTAGTAGGACTAACAGATTGCATCAGCAACTTTAATTATTTGATTATGTCTTATAATTATTATGTCTTATAATTAAGGGAAAATTTACCATTTTCCCTTTTTCATATCAGACATGGATGGAACCCCTATCATAAATTTTATGAAATAAATGCCAAGCCAAGCTGAGCCAACTTGATTTATAAAGCACTTTAAGAATGCCACATTAATGTACTTAAAAAAACAAAACAGTATGACACAAAAAACATTTGTGCAACGTCAGATGGATGACTACCTTATAAAGCCATAGCATGCCTACTTACTGTATATGAATGTTTATAGTACAGACTCTGTAAAGGATACCGAGCTCTGATGAAGTCTTCACTCTCTGTGTGGACAAAAAGGTTTTTACATGCTTCATTAGCAGAATTAGGTCATTTGCAGCATCTTCTTTCAGCAACTTGAGGTCGATCCCATACCTGTGAATATAAATGAAATATATAAAGTTCACATCTTCTATTGTAAATCCTTCATAGATTTGTCATTTCTTTTTTGTTAGTTTCTGTTTTATATATAATGCTCAAACTAAACATGGCCAAAGTTTCAAATGATGAGGTCTGTTTGTACAAGTTATTGCTGCAAGTCAAAAGCTCAGACTTCTCTGAATCATTGTTTCAGACAGTTTTTCCTGTTCTTGGCTCTGTATGATGTCAGTGAGAGGGGTTATCCTTAACATGGTCATCTCAGGTACACAGCTCTAACTGTGAGTACAGAAGCCCCACCCCTGTGCAATTCAAACATTCTGTTTGCAAGGGGCAGCCAATCAGAATAAGGCTGGTTCAAAGGAAGGGGGAATGGAGCTAAAATGGTTTGTTTCAGACAATGAAAAAAATACAGTAAGGCGGAGTTAAATATTAATAAGAATTATCTTGAACAGTGAATCATGCAAAGCTACTCTACTAGAGTTCAAGACTAAAATTATGTGGGAAATTAGAATAATAGCTTTAACTACTTTACTTTGTCATTACTTTCACGTCTCTTCTTTTATTTCCCCACCATTTTTAAATTTTTTTTCATTCATTACTGAAATGAAAACCTATAAAGTGTCCTGTGAAAATATTAATTTTTAAAAAATGATCATTTCTCAGCACGACAATTTTTCTTTCAATTCCCATAATCCCTCATGAAAGTCACATTGCCCAACGGGATGTTTTATATCAAACTGAGAGATAAAGCAACACTGAAGTCCAAAGCAAATATGAGGAGTCCTCAAAACTTTATTTAACAAGTCCAGAATGGTAAGTAAAAGATTAATTATGAATTCATGTCCAACAACTTTTAATCCTATAAGACGCAGCACACTGTGGGTAATATTCGCACACTGTGTTGATACCAAAATAAAAACGTGGCACTCCGTTCTGCTGGACAGGCCCTAGAAATTTCCAGCTGCAGAGCCCCCTTTAGAGGTGGTGTTCAGGAAAGACTTATATTCACTGTGTAATGCAGCAGTGGGGTGTCATTAAAGACAGAAACAAGCAGTGTGAGAACAGTAACAGAAGTCAGAGGGCCTACTTGTGGGAAAAATAAAGAACAGAACAAGTACTACACACAGTAACATCATTATACATCTTTGGCAGAGATGTACAAAGAGTACAGGGGAACAATATCATGAAATTCCTGTATATCCTGCAGCATGTTTTATTCAACAAAGTGCACTTAAATGTAATAAATAAATAAATAAAGTTATGGACGGACCATCTCATGTGAGCTCTCAGAATGTTCTGAATGACAGAGTTTGCAAAGGTGTGTCCAGCTCCTGAACTGAGAAACAAAAAACTATTTGTAACTTTCTGCCTTCTCCCTTTTTGTCTTTCATGCTCATTTGCAACTTTATGTCATGTTGGGAGTGGGCTCTGAGGTGAATTCTAATGTTACTGATTCTAAGTTCACAAGCTTGTTGAAAAATGAAAGTGAGCATTTCAATTTTTTAGAAGCCATGGGCTAAAGTGGCAAAAGACACTTTTTCTTTTCCTTCATAGTATTTTCAAGTGACATGACTGTTGGGAGTGTGAGATTGGATTGCTTTCTATCTTCCTTAGAGTAGCTACCAAGAATGAGCAACACCTCTTTGGACATCAGAGATAAGAAAGATACATGTTCACTGAAGAGGTAGAGTGAAATGGTTGTAATTTTATATGTAGAAACCAGAACGTCAACGGCATAGTAGCTCATCCGGCTCAGAATATCATCACAATTCACAGGTTATTGCCCATAATACAATAAATGTGACCCTGAACTTGAGCACAGTTTGGGTGACAACCTTTTAGGTGATCATTGTGTGCAGGTTCCACTAAAATGTGACTAATACTCTAGAAAGAGTAGCAATTCTGGTTAATTGTGGACAGACAACAGATGCCTCGCATTGGCATAAGCACAACAATCCTTCAGCCGGATGAGCTAAAAACTTAGTTTTGGTATTCTTCATGCACAAACATGTAAGAACAGAGGGTGGTGTTGGGGAGAGCAGAAGAAAACATTAGGAGATAAAGTGTGAGTGTATTCATTTGATTTATAATGGAGATATAAAAGCAGACAGAAATTCCTTTAGTAGGTTTAAAGACGAGGACTGGTATGATGTTTTTAAAAAATGAAAGATGGAGACAGTTCATACTTCATAAGAAAGCAACAGAGAAAATATATTCTCACTCCTCTGTGGTGTAAAACTGAGACTTCATTCTCCCAGAATACTTCATACCTGGTGGCAAAAAGAACTGCACAGTGAAGGAGTCCCATAGGGAAGCAAACTAAAGGCAGAGAATGCCATTATTACCACCCCCAAGGAGCTTATGTGATTGGTTTGATTTGTCTATTTGTTTGACAGCAGGATTACTCAATAAGTTATTGAAGGGTTGGCATGAACCTTTTTTTAATTTTTATTTATTTATTTGTTTACCAGAAATGGTCCTTCGCTCAACTTAGAAGTGATTAACTTGTGGAGTGGATCTGGATGTGGATCCAGGAATCTTTGGAAGGACTCTTTACCAGTGCAAGAAAGGAAAAAAATTTTTTTGCATCATATCTTCACAAATGCATATGAAACTGAAATAATAAAAACTGTGAGACATTATCTTCTTCATGAAGATATAAACCATTACAAACCATCCAGTGACTCAATTCAAGTATTGTGACTAGGGAATTTTCAGATTTGAGGGAGGTATGCATTCTCGAATTGCTCTTCTTTTAGGGTCATCCGTTTGTGGTTACATCATGCAATTAACCTGTCGATGGCTACTTTAATGACTGAGCCTTGCTGTTTTGTTAAAACCAAACTAACTTACACCTCCAACAACATCAGCTGTACTTTTTGTTTAGTGCCAGTTAGTCAATGTCAGCATGCTAACATGCTAAGCTGAGATGCTGAACAGAGTAAACTTCAAGCCTGCTAAACATCAGCATGTCATCATCATTGTGAGTCAGAGATGTCAGTGTTGATCGTAAAATTTCACTATGCAAAGTAAAGCCTCACTGATGACTCCTGTTTTCATGTGGAGCCCGGTGGAGAAGACACAGGTATTCAAACAAATGATTAGGGCCATCATAACATTCATCAGTGGCTAATTATGGAAGGAAAAATAACTGTGCAACAAATTTATCTTTCTCCTCACACTTTCTATGAATGGAGAAAAATAAACTAAGAAACAACTAAGAGAAACCAGAAAAATCAGGTACATCCACATTAGTCCCATTTTAGTGATTTAGGATCTTTTTAGAGATACTTTAGGGTAGTTACTTACATGGAGCTCACAGTTCAGTGATTCTAAGACTTTACTGAAATATTTTATACACAGCAGGCTCTAGACTAATTAAGTAAGGGTTTATGAGCTGAAGAAAAATCACTTTACATACTTCAGACAGGTGTTGATCCCCAGCTGTTCCACAGATGATAATACAGCATTCTTCACAGTCTTCTCTTCTGCTGTAAAACAGGATGAAAAAAAGATGTGGTTATTACCAAACATGCATTTCCCTGAGAGGGTATATAAAGAAAGGTTTGGGGGGAAATGCTACCTATACATCACTAACAGCTTGTATTATCGCCATGGAAAATGGAAAAACATGACAGCATATCATGAGTTGCTACTTTCAAGACACCAGAAATGTGATGTTGCATCTACGTAGCTTTGTGGTTGGCAGTTTTACAGCGGTCGTTTGGCTTTAATTGTGATGTTTGCGAGGTAGCATGGCATCAAGGTGACTTGGGTAATTTCAGTAAAAGTCAGCCATGGGTAATTTAACACCAGCATTTTGACAGTTTAGAGCAGCAGAGTCATAACTCAGGGATTTAGGACTGTGGCAGAGGTTTTTTTTTTTTATTTTTTTGAAATGAAGGTGAGAAAGCTCTTTATCTCAAGATCTTTTCTTCTTCCATGGATCACATGGCAAGATACTACAGTGGCTGAAAATACAGGCCAGCATTAGAGCCAAATGCCACAGCTTTATACGCAAACAACTTGTTTGCAATTAGTCTGACTAGCAGCTCTTGTGGGCTCTTACTTAGTGCCATTATTGGTTCAGAATCATAAAAAAATATATTAGTTTTTAGAGTTACAGTTGTCATTGCATGGAGAGAACGATGAATGAAGCAATAACTGTGGGAGGACTAACGTTTTGTTTTGGAAGATGTCTCCACTGCTTCCTGGCTTTGGGGAAAACGAATATTATTACATCTGTGCAAATGGATCCCCAGCTTCAGACAGTTTATGGTAAGATGATGAGAACATTTGAACAATTAATATGACGAGTATTATCCAGACACCATCAGTGGCAGGGAAAACTTCAAATCCAATTTACGGACTAATGGTGCAGAAAAATGCAAGGGAAATGATGATAACGGCAGCTGTAATCTACATATCGGAGTGATAATTCAACATTGCTGCCATCCAAAAAAATCAGAGCTGACCAATGTGGATTAATCACAGGCCATCAAATCTTGTATTAACTGAGAGAAAATAGCATTTGATGAGGGCATGAATCTATGCCAGGATAACTGGTTCTGTAATTTCTCTCACCCTTCTCTCTTTATATATTAAAATCTGTGAAAACCTCTAGCTGATGGCAATTACTGTCTAATGGAGATTAATCCTCTTCTTGTTGTATTTATTCCCTCCCTACCCATTTCTCTCTCCTCAGCATTGAGCCACCAGAGTGTATTTTACAGTTTCTAATAACTACGATCACAACCATTTAAAAGAGATACACTATGAAAGGTGGCACATCCGATTTATCTCTGACATTAGTTGTGACAATCTGTACTTAGTTTAGGTGTAACTATGAAGATTATGAAGAGTAATATCAATAATCTGCAGCTCTGAGTTGATTTAGTTTCCAGACTCCTTGCAATCCCCTGTGCTTTAGAGAAATTAAAACAAAAGTAGTATTAAAAATAAAGATGCCTGAAAGTGTTAGGGCTTAACAGACTGAGAGATAGTTATGAAACCCACACATCATCTATAACAATATATCCACAAATGTGTGCAGCCTTAAAAATAAATGTGAAAATGAGAATTTTTCTGAGGACTGCGTGACTCAGTTAAAAGCTCAAGAGCAAACAAGCAAGGGAATTCTGAGTTAGGATCGCTCTATGAAATGCAAAAATCAAACCTCAACCTTAAGGCTAATGTGGTCATAAAAGTCTAAAGACCTAACTTTTCTTTTTCTAACTTTTCTAGAAATCATCAGACAGAGGTCCGTGTGAGAAGGCAAATGTCTGACATAGTCGTATCAAATGTTTAACCTGCCAGGTCCCTAGTACAAAGTCCATGACATGCCGGATTGTGCCAATGAGAGAATAGCGCAGCTAACAGTTTGGTGCATTCAGCAATGACAAGTCTGCAGCCTCCTGTCCACTCAATATAGGCAGCTAGCTCACCTAAACCAGTATTTCCACTAATGTGAATCTGTTTGCAGTGGGCTACTTCCTGTGGTACATGTGAGGAAAGAAAATTGGAAAACTTCACAAAACGATTCTTCTGAAATTTCTCAAAGTTCATATATGAAAAGGGCTTAAGACTGAACCTCCTGCTGCAACAGCACCTTACCATTTTAGTGCTAGAAACCACGAACAGGATGGTTCAGAATGACAAGAGAATGCAACTTTGATACGTTTTTTCATGCAATGCTGGAAAGCAGGTGCTTTATACAAAGTTTGACCATGTGGAGAAAAAAACATCCTTTTAAATGATGATTTTATCTGAGAAAACATAGAACTCTGTAACAGTTGCATAAAAAGATGCTCCTCATAGGATGTAGCAAACCAATTTCAACAGGGCACTGAGATAAATGAGATTGCTGGACAGCCTCCTTTAGGAATCACGGCCGTGACAGGTGAGAAAATACAACTCTGAACGGCTAACTGAAAGAGGTTAATACTTGGTAAATGAGTCTGCTCTCTCCATACAATGGGAGTGTCAAGTTGGGCAGAGTGGCAATGCCAATCCCCACTGGGCATTTTTACATGTCACATGCAGACAATTACACTCAAATGTAACTGGCAGATCGCAGAATTCAACAAAAGTCCTGACCGCTATCTGGTCTCCTTAGAGGCTGCTGTAACTGAGGAAGATTATTGGGCAAAATAGAAGAAAGCTCTGTTTGTGTATACTTGCGTTACTCACATTGTGTGGACATAAATCTATTAAAAACACACAAACACACACACACACACACACACACACACACACACACACACACACACACACACACACACACACACACACACACACACACACATTAATTATCTAGAA
>VVAS01104929.1:4485-22268 GCA_015103295.1 Ptychochromis oligacanthus | reverse complement strand
TACAGAGAGCTGGTGAGAAGATGAACGTAATCCAAATCTATAAAAACAAAAAAAAAACAAAAAAAAAAATGTTGTTGAAATAATGGCTTTACCTCACATTACTGAAGCCCCAAGTCAGTGTAACAAAGCAATTTAAAGGTTGGGACTTGCTCTGTGTTCTTCTTTGGTTTCTTTAGTCTGGATTGAAGTGTTATTTCATGGTTCAGAGATTGGGCGCGGCATCGGTTATAATACTGTAGAAATGTAAATGGATTGGAGGCCTGGTGAGGTTTTCCAATCAAGTAGCAGTCCATTTGTCTTGCTTTGTGTTGTGTCCTGCCAGTTTTTCTAGGCTGAAAGGTTTGGGCTGAACACATAAATAGGACAGAACAGAATATTATAGTGTTTGGCAAGGGAATGGTGTTGATGATAGTTTCTAACTTCAACATACTCTCACAGGTAAAACAAAACTTAAAAGGGGAGGTCCTGGGTGGGATGTTTTTCTCTGTCACACTAAACTTCCACTTCTGTTTCTAAAATGTATTTTTCTCCTTTTTATAACCATTATGTAAGTGTTGTTTTACCCTATTTCCACACAACAAATATGTTTCCTCATTGTCTTTTTTTCATTTTATTTGGTGGGTAGGTCGATGAACGCGCTCTGAGGGACATCATGGAGATGGGCTTTAACAGAGAGGCTGCTCGACAGGCTCTGATGGACAATAATAACAACCTTGAAGTGGCACTAAACAGCCTACTGACTGGATCTTCTGGTAGCAGACCTGGCCCTGCGGCAGCTGAATCTAACAAGCCACAAACCAGAGGTACGTACACACACACACACAGCCCCAGATGCGCCTTCTGCCCACTTTGGCCTCGTAACAATTTATGTATCTACAGAGTAAGCAGAGCCAGATTGAGGTTGGAGGAGTGATGTGGAGGTCCTTTAAATGCAATGAAAATCAACAGCAGCCTAGTTAAAGGTCCTTTGTGGCAGTTTTGGTTGTTTTAGTCCATTTACCAGAAATTGCACGCACACTTTGTTGCTGACTGCTTTCACACATTAAGGTTTTAGATAGATATTCTGTTTTAGCTGCAGTCATTGCGTTGTCTGTTTCATTAGTGGAAATCAACCTGTAGTAACTTGAAACTTGTCCAGTCACACTGAACTACTCTGGTTTTTTTGTTTTTTTTTTTTACCAGCAAGTGGTACAGCAAATGTGAACAGGGACTTTTTAAAGCTCTTACTCTAAAGCTATTTTAAAGCTGCTCACACTGATTAAAAGTAAATTCAGTTAGGTTCATGTATGCACGCTAATGCAAATAGATCCACATACTTGACACCCAGGGTTAGAAGGTGTACACATTCAAACTGGTTGATTAGTCTTTGTTAAAATAATCTTTTTTTCTGGGTTCTCCTCAGCCCGAGGAAAGGGAAGAGGCAGGTCCAGAAATGAAGATGATCAAGAGGGAGCAGGAGGAAGACCATCTGGACCAAGCACGTTGTTTGATTTTCTGGAATCCAAAATGGGTGCTTTCTCCATTGATGGTGGGTGAACTAGTCTGAATTGAATTCCAAGCTGTGGTAGAGAGTGTTTTTTTTTTTCCAGTTTTCCAAACTGACAGACAGAAAATGTGATGGACAGAGATGTGCATAATATACAAGACAATTCCTTTGTAGGAATGGCCTCTTGGAGGACCTCGCAGAGAGCACTCGCAATTTATTATTATTATTTTTTTAAAATATGGCTGTTTGTATCCCTTTTTTATGCCAGTTCTTTGGTAAGGATGTACTAATTTCTAACTGTGGCATGATTACATTGAAATAGATGGCTGTTGAGAGGTGAGAAAAACTGAGACTGTGAGAAATCAGCACTCGTCTGAAGCACTTGTCAATATTCCTTTCACTATTTGTCCCATTATTGTTTTGCCATAGTTCTTAATGAAACTCAACTTAATGAACTTCTTGTTTGTTTTTTATCAGAGCCAAAGAGCCAGGCAACACAGAGACAACACGAGAACAAAGCAAATTTCTACAACTCAGACTATCACACCAAAGACGCATCTCAGACCAAGTTCTCCTCACATAATGACCATAGGCAACAAAGGAATGACAGACCGCCTCGCTTTCACAGGGACACTGATTTTCCCAAACCTGGCCAGGACCCTCTCTCTAATTGTACACCCTCCCAAACGTCAGCCCAAGGCCAGCAGTGGAAGGGCCAGGAGAGATGGTCACGAGGGACGTCCGACAGATTGCACAACGACAGGAAAGACATGCGCGATGAGCACATTTTTCATTCTTCGTTCATGACTACTTCGACAAATTCAAAAGAACCTCAGCAACAGATGGAGTTCAGTGGATCTTACCACCAACGGTCCAGAAATGGAGATGGTGGTGGGAATATGTCAGCACCATCTCATAGAAGAGGGGGAAAAGATAATGTACCCACATCTAAACTGAGCAATCTGACAGGAAATGAAGCAGACGGAAAAGGAAATAAGCGTGCAGACAGAAATGAAGACCCCAACAACAGCAGGAGGAAGGGGAAGATGGACCGGGCAAACTTGGATCACCCTGACCGACAAAGGGATAGTGGGCCAACAAACTTTAACTCAAAGGGAGGAAGCTCAGGAACTTCCCAAGAAGTGGGGTCATCACAGAGTTCTTATATACCAGCAGGGGATCCTTCTCATTTCCAAAATGGAGTTATGGAACATAAAAGAACTGGGCCAATCAAACCACAAAACTTGTCTTTTCCACCGAACAGGGAGACACCCCCCAAGAAAAACAATTCTAATAACCCAGGTCCTAAAAGAAGGCCAGGTCAAGGCAAAGGTCAAGGTCCTCGAGGATCAGAGAAAAGTCATATTGTTGAACACATGTGGAAACCTGGAGATGAGTGCCTGGCACTTTACTGGGAAGACAGCAAGGTATGTCATCCCTAGATCTGTGACACAGCAATAGTTGATGATGGTTGAAAATTGCTGTATTTAACTTGTTTTCTTTTTCTTTGTCTGAGTGCTGGTTTGACAGTTAAGGTTATTTAAAATGTTGAAAAAAAAAAAATCAGCAGGATTGTGACGCATTTTCATTTTGGCAGTATTGACAGTGCCTTTGATTTGTTTTTCAAACGTTTGTATTTGAGAGTAATGAGATTTATTTTTTTTCTGTCTGTTGTGTGTGCGTGTGTGAAGTTCTACCACGCTAGAATAGATGCTGTGCATCCATCTGGCTCCACGGCTGTGGTTGTATTTAGTGATTATGGAAATTGTGAAGAGGTCCTCCTGAATAACATCAAACCTGTTGCTGCTGATGTGATGGTAAGGAAAAGGGAAACAAAAAAGAATTTGTCATCCATCAATATTCAGCTCAGAATTTGTTGGTTCATAGTAAATGAAAGCTACTAATTAAAGTGTGATCAAGTGAGGCGAGGAAAGGTGCTAAAATATAAATGGCTTCTGGTGGATTACTCACAGTAACACATCACAACTGTATCAAATGTACAATGGCAGGAGGAAGATGATGGTTACTATGATAGTTCACTAGAGTTTCGCCGTGGGGGAGATGGACAGCCTAGACGCACAAGACCTACGCAGCAGTACTACCAGCCGCCCAGGGCACGAGATTGATGTATCTGCGTTTACACAGGCAGGTAAATAAATGGGAAAATGTATTTTCTTTTCACTGGTAGTTGAACACAAATCATGAATGTGTTTTATATATATATATATAACATTTCCCATTAATTTCTCTTTTTTATACTACTGGGAATCTTGAATTATCTAATAGAGAAATACTAGACTGTCATTTGTATGTGTTTCTGTAACCCTGTCGTAGATTTTTTCCTACACAAAAAAACAGCCACAGCTGTAAAATATCTCAATTTATGTTTAAGTTGATTGTATATAACAGTCTAATCAATTACTTCAAAATGCATACACATAAGATGCCCAAATGCCATAAAATTTGTCATGCCATATTATTTGTTAAATAATAATTTAATTTTTTTCTTCATCCATCAGTGTGCGTGTCCCTCATCCTTCCACTTTCTGCAACAATCCAGAGTGCTTCCTGAATTTTTAAGTGTCCCGATGGGCTGGACATACAGGACTTTTAAAAGGGCTCGAACATCACGCAAAAATAAAAGGAAAAAACTGACGTGAGCTCCTGTTTATTTTGTCAAGGACATATCTACTGTACATGTTGTGAAGATTTGTTAAATGGATGCATCAAAATAAACAGTTATTATTAGTATGTAGCTGGTCTGTTTTAATGAGTTTTGTTTTTAATTATTCAATTTTAATGAAGAATAAACTAATGCAGAGTCCAAGAGGTCCCTGGCTTCATTTTTACTCTGTCAATTAATTTTAATTGATCTTTTAAGTTAACTGGAGTTAACTTTATTTGATGACATGGTAATTTTTTAAAACCTGACCTAGCAAATTTGCTAGTTGTCTTACGGCTTACCTTGCCTCTGACATTTTCCCTGTACAAGTCCATAGCAAGCAGCTCAAGCTAATTTGTTGTGTTCTGTGAAGCAAATCCAAACGGTAAGACGATCTCTCCCTCCTGTAATAGAGATGGTCACACTGCAGAGATATCATTTTGCACATTACAAAAGGGACTGTACCTAGCTCTTCAAGCACTGCACACACTCTGCTGGCTGTTTATGGACTTGTGCAGTGTGAGAGACACGTTTTGCACATGAAGAAATAATCTCCACCTCTGCTCCAATTTCACTCTTACCAACAGTAGGGGATAAATGGACAATTCACCAGGGTTCAGCAGAAAGGTCACTGTGTTATTCTGTATCACCTGTCCAAAGGGTTTTCTTTATTTTCCAACTGAGGCACCAGGCAAGCACAGATGAATAATTAACAGCTGGTAATATGGAAACCTATCCACCAGGGAGGAACTGAAAGTGAAGCTCTTGACAATGTTCTAGGGGGCTATGACAATGACACAGTGCCCAAATGATAAGGGATTGATTTTCAATCAGATAAACTTATATTTTGGCAGAAGAATTAAGCCCATTTCATATTGAGCATATTTTTCTTGGCCCTGCAGGGCAATGATATATAATGCAGCAGTGCTTTGGTTTAAGCTGGTGTAAGTTATTAGTTTCAAACAATGCATGGTTATGTGTGCAGATCTTGATGCTGTGGATTATTGATCAGTTTTGGAAAGGAAAACTCTCTGTAGCTATTAAGTGACTAATGAGCATTTGCTGCATATTGCCTTTGGTAAAGTAGGCAATATATGAATAAAGTTTGCAAGGTATAAGTGGGCACATGGTATATGGGTCATAATATTTATGAAGCCACAAATAACACTGAGGTGATCCAGCATAAATGTTAGTGTGACATGCTCTTTTGTCCCATATACAGTTAAACCAAAGAAAGCAAGAGACTGGAAGCTGGTGAGACAGCCTGGATTACATCTTGCTTTTTCATGTTTATATAACTACACAGTCCATGTAATCTTGTTGGTGCTGTGATTAGAGTAAATCTAAAGCTTCAAATGCTGTGCATGGTTTTTTTCTGTGACAGACTGGTTGGATATGATCTCAATTATTCAGTATACTACAAAATGTCTTTCATCATGATTATATCTTGCATGAAAGGATTTACAGTGGGAGTAAAATGTGTTGGAGCAGCAACTCACTTTTTGAGTAATGTTTGTGCTTGACACCATTTTTGCACAGTCAGCTTAGTTTGATCGCGTGTCCATTAATATTGGATGATGAGACGGTGGCATGATTATTAACTGGTTGACACTCATGCATCACAGCAAAACATTTGTGTTTAAGTGTGACAAGCATGTTCGTCCTAGTTACCTGGCAACAGTAATATTACCTATGGGTGTGAGTATCTCCACATAGGTTAGCCATGTGACCAACTTCATAAAAATGCTAAAAAAAAAAAAAACTGGTGTTACAGTGTTTACCATGCTAAGCAGACAGATATCCCCAGAGCTACGTGGGTATATGTTTTAACTAATATATATATTAATTTTGGGCTTTTAATGATTTCTTTGAACTGTTCTTCTTCCAGGGTGGAATGATTGTACAACATACGCCTTTAATGTTAATGACTTTAAAAAACAAGAACTGGATGCACAATTTTTATTTTATTTTGGATTATCTCAAATCCACACAGGGTCAAAAGTATAGTTACAGGCTCAAATATATACTTGCAATCACTCAAATCTCTTAATAAGTGATGCTGAAGGTTCTACAATGTCTTTTAACTTCACAAGGCCATGGCTTATTACCTTCTCGTTAGTGATCATGTTTGACTACAACTGGTAGTGTCTCTTTGCCAGCATGAAAAAAGGATTTGGTTGACAACACTCATTGGATTGACCAATACTCAGAACAATGAGCAACTCCAAGGAACTCAGTGAAGATCTAAGAAGGTGAACTGTAGATTTCCATAAGTTGGGAAGGTCTCTTGGAGCCATTTCTAAACAACTGCAGATTCCAAGATCACCAGTTTTAAACAACTGTACATAAGTACAAGTTATTTGGATGTGTCACCACTTTGCCAAGGTCTGGAAGAAGATCCAAACTGTAACCCTCAGATGAGAGGAAATTGGTTAGAATATTCAGGAACAACCCAGGAAGCACCAAGGCTCAGGCCTGCCATGCGCTGGAAATTGCTGAAACACCAGTGTCACTGTCCACAGTGAAGTGCGTTTTATATTGCCATGGACTGAGAGGGTGGCAATCAAGAAAGAAGCCCCTGCTCTAAAATCAACATCTTCAAGCTTGACTAAAATTTGCAACTGCCCTCATGGACAAGCCAAATGCCTTCTGGAGAAAGGTTTTATAGTCAGATGAGACAAAGATTGAGCTATTTGGCCACACTGATGAGAGGTATGTTTGGAGGAGTAAAGGTGAAGCTTTCAAAGCTAAGAACACTGTACCAGCTGTCAAGCATGGTGGTGGTAGCATCATGCTCTGAGGCTGTTTTGCTGCCAGTGTTGCTGGTAGATTGTACAAAGTGGATGGAATAATGAAGAAGGAGGACTACCTCCAAATTTTTCAACTTCACCTTAAATCAACAGACGGTTGAAACTTGGACACAATTGGGTGTCAACAGGACAATGATCCCAAAACACACATCAAAACTGGTTTTGGAATGGATAAAGCAAGCTAACATTACGCTTCTAGAATGGCTTTCCCAAAACCCCAACCTAAACCCTATTGAACATTTGTGGACTACGCTTAAAAGCCGGGTCTGTGCCAGGAAAGTAACCAATTTAAATTAAGTGTGCCAAAAAGAGTGGTCAAATATCCAGCCAGAATAATGCCAGAAGCTTGATGGTTACCAAAAGCATCTGGTGGGTTAGAGAAAATCCAAAATAAATTCAAACTTGTGCACCCAATTCTTGTTTTTTAAAGTCATTAAAGATGTATGCTGTACAATGATTCCACCTTGAAAAAAGAACAGTTCAAAGAAATCATTAAAAGCCCAAAATTACCATGACATTCATGCCCATGATGAGTGCATGTAAACTTCTGACCACAACTATACACATATATACATTATAAGTATTGTTTTTGACACGTTAAAACAAGCTTGCTCGTTTCTGTGTTGCCTTTTCCAGACCTCTCTCAAACTGCAACCTGATAACCTTCAGCAACAGGAGGAATGCTTTTCACTCCTCGAGAGGGATCAAACCTCTTCCCCGCATTAACAACCCTATTGCTCTGCCCCTTCGTTTCCCACCTGCCTACCTCCTCCTCCTACCCTCGTTCACAGCTGTTGGCCATTATCTCCCTGCTTACCTGACCCCCTCCACCCTCCATCTTTTCACCATGGTACCTTTGTGGCAGAGACATTTGAACCCAGCGATCCTGTTAAATGCGTTCTTTCTTATATAATTTCTTCATCGGCCTCAACAAACCAATCCTTTCTCTTCTTCTTGTGGGTGGGGAAAGGAGATTAGAAAAGAAGTTACATGAAAGTTACTGACAAGAGAGCAAATTTTCTTTTTAGCATATTTAGTAGATCAGCCAGTTAAACAGAAGTTACTTTTTTTTTTTTTGGTTGGGTGCATCATACTGTCATTAATGCAGTTAAATTATGATTTAATTCAAACACAGTAAATGTAGAAAAATCAGTTATATTTTACTTTAACCTGAATAAATGGCAGCAACTACATATATCTACATATGTCAGATTTGAAAGCAAACTCTTGAGTCCAATGGCACTTTGTGAGCAAAAAGACCAAAATTCCTAAGAAATTGTTAATACTTGATACTGAAGAGGTTTAAATGTCCAGAAAAGTTTGTTTGCAGTTCATTCATTCATGGGTCATTCTCTTTTTCCTACTTGGGGAAGGCTCGGGGTTGTTGTTTGCATATGAATCAAAGTATATAAAGTCAAACCACCATCTGGCAGATGGCTACCCCACTAACATGCAAAACAAGCGCCTTCTTGTTTATGCTATGCTGGAATCGCTAGGGAAATGTGATTTGTTTCGCAAAGCACTTAGCATGTGAGTGAAATTATAACAGCCACAGTGCTGGACAGGACGTAGAGTGCCACCTTCACTTCCAACCTTTGCATATGATCTACCACCTTGCTGCTGAACGGATCCAGGTGGTATATCTGATTTGAATTAGGTTTTAGGTATGACTTGTTGTTTTACAACTGAAGAAGAAGACAAGCAGCTTTCATTTTATGTAGAACAACAGTTGTTCTCTAAATTGTCTTATGCATGATCGATGGACTGGTGACTGCACATGCAAGCTGTAATGTCCACACAGCATCATAACCTTTGACACTCACACTTTAGGCATGCATGATTCTCTGCAATCACGTAATATGTCACAGTCTGCAGACTGTCATAGTGGGCAGGACTAAAGGATCCAATTACAGGACTCATGGACTAACAGAAATTAAGCTCAAAACAGACCTTTAATTTGTTAATCTGGTATTTCACAAACATAGTCAGGAGCACCTGAGGACTGGAACACAGACTCTCTGATAAAGAACATTAACCAACTCAGGCTTTAAATACACAAATGAGGGAATGGTAAATGGTAAATGGACTGGTTCTGATATAGCACTTTTCTACTCTGCTTGAGCACTCAAACCGCTTTATACTACAAGCCTCATTCACCCATTCATACATATTCATACAAGCACTTTTTTCTATGCCTAAGTGCTTTCTATCTAACATTTACACACACATTCACACTCCGATGAGCGCATCGGGAGCAACTCGGAGTTCAGTATCTTGCCCAAGGATACTTTGGCATGTAGACTAGAGCAGCCCGGGATCGAACCACCAACCTTCCAATTAGTAGGCGACCTGCTCTACCTCCTGTGGCTCCCCAATTGGAGACACCTGGGGAGAAGCTGAAACTAATTCTGCTAATGAGACATGGGGAAGCAAACCTAAAAACAAGGCACAAGAGACAAATGGCTATCAAAACAACACAGGAAGTAACATGACAGGGAAACACCTAACACAAAGACGAATGCTTGACAACAAGATACAAGAGGATGCCGGTGAAGCTTGAATAAACTCAGACATAAAGAGTCACATATAACTCTAAACACTAACAGAAACCAGAGTACAAAGAAACCAGAACTGAAGACCAAGAATTCTCAAGACTAAACACAGTGACAATGAACCTGATACAGAATGAATATACAGAATATAAAGAAATTCAAAAACCCTGGAATACCAAGAAACAGGAATCAACTAGAAATAAACACTGGAGACAATTAAGATAAGATTAGATAAGATAAGATAAGAAGCCGAGGCAAAAGAAAACATTAACCTAAAACCATAAGAAAGTCATAGTTACAGAAGTAATGAAAAAGTTTTGGGGTTTACAGAAGTAAACCGCAAAACTAAAGAACCATAACCAAACAGAGTTTTTACTAGTAAACTTGAATTCAGAGTACAAAAAACAAAAAACAGAGTGCAGAACCTGGGATAATGACAGAATGGATAAATATTACTGCTGAAAAAATGCAACACCAGAATTGCAACGGACAATAAAGTGGAGAAGTAGTCATATAAGGCCAAGTTTTCTGCAGAAAATCTCATCTTTTCCATTTATTGTGGCTATTTCCCTGCACAACTTCTGTGCCATCTGGGAATCCCTATGCTCCTGCATTGATGGATTGTGGAGATGCCTCTAGAGACTCACAGACTTGTGCCTCCAGCTCATTTGTTGTGCCAGCAGCTCTGCACACACCAGGTTACAAAAATTGGGAGGTCTGTGGCCAGCTGAAACGCCACCAAAGCACCTAATGTGCCAGCAGTAAGGACGTCACTTTTGGAGTGTGCTGCTGTTCGCAAGGGCAACAACAGTGAGCATAAATTAAACATTATAGTTCAAACAAAGAGTATGGAGACAAGTGACAAATTCAAGGAGAAAGCAATATAAACAGCCAGTTTCCCAGACATGGATTAAGCCTGGCCTATATAACAAGAAAATCTTAACGAAGATCTAAAATTGAAAAATGTTTTCAGTTTAGGACTCAGCTTAATCCATCTCTGGAAACTGAGTCGAATTGGCTTAAAACCTGCCTCTGATGCAGTGCCAGTACCTATCTACAACTGTTCCACCAGTGACTAATGCCAGTAACAAAAAGCTGACCCCTTGCATGACAGCTCCACTAGTGTCCACTGGTGTCTGCGTGTGCCAGTGGGTTAATGAAGCTCACTGCAGAACCTAGCTAAGTTAGAAAACAAGCAAAACAAAGGTGCTATTAAAGTGCATCTTTACTCTGTGTGAAAAGTTACCCAACTCTGTGTTTAAAAAGCAAAATCCATACCTAATTTGAGTTTGGTTGTTAGCCAAGGCAAGGTGATCTCTTTGTGAAGCCCTACACGACTCTCAGTGCTCCTCCTGTATTTGAGTTTCTCTTTGAAAGTCCTGTTCTGACAACCTTGTAGGAGCACATGTGCAATTTCAGCACTGACCTCAAAATTGCACAAGAGCAAATTTTACTGCAATGTCCTTAGGTGTCTGAGGGGAGAATGTTTGGTAGAAACAACATAAACAGTTGCGTGTGCCACTGAAAAGTCAGGACTTTTTTGGCGACATCAACGCAGTCATTACTCACCAGCTGCCTTACTCACCTGAGTTGGTTCCTTGCATCATTGTCTTCTTCGTCGAAATAAAATTGAGGCAAATCTTGCACCTGTTGGACATGTGCAAGTGATCAGACCAGGACTTCCAAACTTAGTTACTCATATCCTCAATCTCTGTAACACTTCTCACTATCTCTCAGCTTGCTAACTGAGCACTGACTTACCATGAAGTTTGACTAAAAGCTCTTTTTAGTGGAAGCTATAGATTAGCACACAGGCAAAAACACCACCATATATTTGTGGACGAGTCATAATGCTCATTTAATCAGTGCAACTGATACATTCATGTAACATTACTTATTAAAAGGAAAAAAAGTTTGGCTGACTTACAGACTGCAGTGTTATGACTTCAGTGTTATTACTTGAGCTCCAGTTCAGAGGCTCAACGCTTAATGAGCAAGATGGGTGCCGCTTGTCAGTTCTAATGGCTGTTTTCTGTGTGCAGTAGACCATGGCCTATGTGGGTCATTCTTCAAACATCCTGCCAAACATTTGTTGCCAAGCACCCCTCGTGTTTCTCATAACACATGACAATATAATGGTCAAATGGGGCCAGTTAGTTTGACCAAAGACAGTATGGACTAAGGGTGAATGATGAATCAGCAGCAGGGTATTGATCTTTGCCTTTACCACATATGGGTCTACACAACAAAGCAAACAGAGTAAAGCACCTTTCAGTCACTTTTATGGAGCCTGTCCAGTTACACCTAATGGCTACACGCCACATGAAGAAGCAGAACTATTGAGTCGAGCTCATGCAGCTGACTTTGTTGTTTTTACTTTTTCATTTCCACTTATAAAGACGACCTGCGGTCATATTTTCATTAAGTGAACCGTAAATCACCAAATCCCAAGTGTTTCCAAAACAAAATGACTCAAAATCATCATGAGTTCATAGGGATTGTCTCTTTTGCTAAAGTGGGCTGTGAAGACGGTTGCAGCTGACAAAACTGTATCGGCAGGCACAAAGGACAAAAGACTTGGGCTCACACTTCGCTCAGGTTGTTGCTCACACAATCTCATGGCATCTATCTACAGTTTTTACTTCAGTCCTCTAAAGAAAGCAAAAAACCCATTTTAAACAGTAGAGCTGCCAGTAAGACCATCTGCTTGCTACTGATAAAAGATTGCCAACATCAGACATGATGTGACATGACATAGTGGTCAGTGACTGAAGTTTCTGATCAAAGGCATCTGATGATCTAAAACTGATTTTTCAGCATGGTGTCAGAGGTCGAGGGAGACTTTTTTTTCATCATGGTGCAGCAGGGCAGCATGTTGGCAGCAAGAAATCCAGGAATGTGTTATCCTTGTTTGCTCAAATGATGCATTTCCTTGTTGATATGTAAATGCTGTTTGTAATAAAAAAAAATTAAGTATTTTCTGTTTTTTTTGTGTCTTTCTGTTTCATTACTTTATGAATAAGGCATAACGTGAAAAAACTTCATGTAAAAAGATTAAATCTAAAGAGCAATCAATTTTCAAGCATTTTGTAAAGCTCAGCAAAAAAGACTTTATTGCCTTTCTGATAAAGGTCTAATTACTATAGAAGAGGACAAGATGCAATAACACATAGAAAATAATCACTACAATTTGATTTTGGATTTTTACAAGGTTGCATTTTTGCTCCTTTATCAGCGGTTACTGATATCACTTTTCTCAGAATCTCAGAAATACCAGTTCTTTTTCCTTCAAGCATCAGTCATAAAGAATCAGAAAAATTGACGAGTCTAACTCTTTTCAGAGCTGCCAGTAATGTTAGAGAGGTCTATTTTCTTGTATAACACAGTGATCAAGATCTAAAAAAGAAGAACAAGAACAAGCATGTACTGAACCTACAATCTTTTACATGATTTTATAGGTAAGTCAGACAGTAAACAAAAGATTATAAGATAAGGGAAGGCCCTGGCATAAAACAGACAAAAACTCTTTATTTTATTTTATGTAATATTATAAATGTATTATGTATATATTATTATGTATTATGTAATTTTATTTTAATGTAAGTTTATCATGGAGCTGCCCTTTATTCTAATGAAGACATTGCAGTACTTGAAAGAGCACACAAATCTAACTAAACAGAAAAATGATCACTCTAACAGGCTGATCAGATGACATAAAATAAAATGAGAACAAACCCACATCTGGCCTTGGGTTATTTCTTCAGCTTCTGGTTCCATGGGTTTCCTAATTAGGTAATTGCTATGTGTTGTGGAGGTAGTGAATTGTGGAGAGCAGATCTCCTTTTGACCCAGGGGGAAAAGAGACTGTTTTTGGTCCTGTCTTACAAAAACTGTGAGTACGACCCCTTGGGCAAGGCTACATTCAGCTTCAAGGCTTTTAGAATTGAGATAATTTCCACTCTGTGAGAGGACTTGGTGAGCATGCTGAAAACAGAGGTCAGGACTGTGCTGGAAAATAAGCTACCAAATTTTGGGTCTGACATTAAGACTGTAAAGTGTTCAAGCAGAATTAAAAGAGTTTAAAGTTTTATGTACCAGGTTTTAGCATGGATATAATGAGAGAGAAAAAAAATCAATACTCAGTTTAGGTGTTCATTTCCAACAGTATCGATACCAACAGTGCTGTCTTCAACTTGATGTTCACAACATTGAACAACACTTCATGAGGACTTTCGAGAGGTCAGTAAAGCTTCCGTTTAAACAACACTGAATATTAAACAGTTATAAATGTTACCCTGGCGGGCACACACATTACCATTATCCATTTAACTCTTAGCAATTACCCGACAGCTACATTCGCTATGTTTTAAGGTAGCAGCTAGAGCTATAGCTAATATTAAAACGATAACAGTATTGTTCAAGCTAGGCGGAAAATATTATCAGTCCTGCCTATCTACAGTGTAAATAGACAGTGTTAATTTAACAGGATAACACAAATTTTGTGCCTAAGAAGTGTTATGTTCAATCCCAGGCTGAAGCTGAGAAACATTTGTGAGAAAATAGACAGAAACAGTGGCCTAACTTACCACCTCTATTTCGTCAGCATCACTAATCACTGGAAGCACAGCACTGCCTCAGACCACCTAAAAATATTATTATTATTATTATTATTATTATTACTTCTTTGCTGTTTTGCACAACCTACAGGAAATTTAAAATATTTGTAATATATATACCTTGCAGTTATATTACAGTATTTTTTTGCACTACATCAGACAACTTAAAAACAGTGCTTTCACTGATGCTGTTTTTTTTGTATTGTGCTAATCTTCATAAATCTTTTTTACCCATTGAGAATTGAGTATTTTCCTGGGTATTGGTATTGAGTTTGAAATTCTAGTATTGTGACAATCCTATCATGACAACCATTTGCTATGTAAAGATATAGTGGAGTAATGGCGTTGTTAGAAGAGACTTAATAATTAATCTGAACTTGAGCAAGACAGCAGAGTAAAGTCAGGGGTGTTTGGCTGGTGCTCTAAAAAAAACCCCCAAAGAATTCTATACATGCACTTTATCTAATTTTTTTTTTGCACTTGGTTCATTTCTGCCAAGAGTGAAAGTCTCTTCATCAATGCATCTCTTTGTTGCATAGACCAGAGAGCAGCAAAGCAGCAGAAGAGACTCTCATCATAATGGAGGGCTCAATATCAGCTGGCAAGCATATTACAGCCATTCAGTGTAATTTACAATGCTAGCATGGACTGTTGGCTGTATAGCTGGCATGCCCATATGTTTTTGTTTGACATGTTGTTCTTTTAAGAATGGTAAAAGGACTGCATTTACATAGCACTTTTCTAGTCTTAGTGACCACTCATTGTGCCTTACACTCTAAGGCATGTTCACAGATTCATTCATACAACTTATTTAGTATACATACAGCACTTTTCCTATCACACACACGGTGATATGGGTTCGACATGCGCACTGGGGGGAACCCGAGACTGAACCACTGACCTTAGATTAGTGCTGCTCTAGCCTTGAGAGAGAACTACAGTACCTTCTTAGCAGAAAGAATACCATTTTGTCATGTTAGAAATGGTGCTACTAAATGGCACCGTCAGAAGAATGGAGCCTGTCCTCCTGCTCTGATGTCATTTATACCTTTATAGAGTCAAAAACACTTTACAAGCGAATAAAGAAAAAAAAATGACACCCAAACAATAGTCAATAAAGACATCAATGAATAGCCTGTCTTTACAAATGGGATTCAACTTTTAAAAAGTCCCTCATCTTGGTAGACCAAACTACAAAAAAAAAAAACTACCACTAATCTTAAATTTTGAGAATGAGCTTTGTTCATACGCCCTGATCGGCAGGAAATAAAATTGAATCATGTAATGACAAATCGTGATACCAGAAATTAAATCTAATATAACAGCCAGGTTGTTTTCTATGGTGCTTAACATCCGGTGCAATAATAGAATGCACAAAAACACGACAAAAAAGGGGTCTCACAATTGTATCACTTTAAGGAAGACAGTACAGTGGTGGGACAAATGAAGGGCTGTCCTATTGCATTTTGATTGCATTTATTTTCTTGCCACTAAGTTTATATGAAAATAAAACTATCACATGAATTAAAGTGTTATTTATAACCTTATGGACTCCATTTGTGAGAGCTGCTCACCAAAGAAATTGAAAGTGCATAGGACACAGGTGCACTTTGAAGATATAGTTTTAAAAATGTTATATTTCCACTGATTCTGCTTCCCATTGTAGTATACCTCAGAGGGAATCACTTAAACATGCAAGGGTTATAGGTATTAACAGTCCCCCTTTACTTCTTAAATAAATACCACGAATCACAAGCAGCTATACCACATACAGTCACCATATTTGGGTCCAATGTGTCATCCGTGCTTGTTGCAGCTAAATATGGTCAATGAAATGTCTAAAATCTTTTAAATCCCAGGATTAACCTGTGGACAATAGAGATTAGCATTGCAGCCACAAACTACGATCAACAGAGATGACTAGCGCCATAAGGCTTCTTTCCCACTAAGAGGCTTATATTTCATGAAAGGTTATTTATTTCCTCTTGTCTCTGTTCATATGTAATTTACCCTAGAGTTATTAAGCATAGCCACCACCATGTTGGTTTTGTGGAGCCAAAAAAGGCCATATTTAGACCACATGTGAGGTGCTAATTTTATATCTTACAAAACTTTGCTAGTAAGCTACATTCACAAGGTGTACAGGTATAATGCACAGACACGGGTACCTGCAAACTCATGGTAAGTAACAGACTAATAAAATACAGGAATTTCATACACCAAAAATTGTATCACTGTACCAAACAACAGGCAACATTATTTGTTATTATCATTTTTATTATTATTAACCCTTAACAGTATGTGAATGAGTTATAAAAAATGCACCCACTGTACAGCTGAAATGAAAGGGGAAATTAAAAGCCCAAATTACTGTGGCATTCATGCTTTTAATGGTTTCTTTGAACTGTTCTTTTTTCAGGGTGGAATCATTGTACAGCATACATCTTTAATGATGTTAAAAAACAAGAAATGGGTGCACAAGTTTGAATTTATTTAGGATTTTCTCTGATAACGTTAGCCTGCTTTGTCCATTCCAAAACCAGTTTTGATGTGTGTTTGAACACCCAGTTGTGTCCAAATTTCAACTGTCTAGCTGTTGATTTGATTGATTTGTATACTTTTGACCCTTTTTGAATTTGAGAAAATCCAAAATAAATTTGTGCACCTAGTTCTTGTTTTCTAAAGTCATTAAAGATGCTGTAAAATCATTCCACCCTGGAAAAAGAACAGGTCAAAGAAATCATTAAAAGCCCAAAATTACCACGGCATTCATACCCATGATGAGTGTACACTTCTGACCACAACTGTACACATCAGCTTTATTTTTCAGACCTGGAAGTCTGAGCATGCAGGTAGCTGATATATGTCTGTTTATTTTATATATATTTTGAGTGCTATTACTTAGCAGGACAAAGTTGCCTTGCTCTAGCAGTATCTCATCCAATTTGGCAGAGCATCTCTTGCATGTGTTTATACTCATGTCTGCTCAAGAGTGTGTTGGCACACTGCTGATCAGAGACGTGTAAAATTGGCAACACGGAAATACAAGGTAAAACTGTGCAACACGAGTGCAACACCACTCATACTGAGTTAGTTACCAGTAAAAATGACGCATTACTTTGCACAAATAGAATGTTTAAGGATGTTTTTTTTTAAAGGATGAGCTGCATTGGGATGAATGTCGTCTCCCTCCTGTGCTACAAATCAGAGACTAAAATAAGAAGTTTTATTTAACTGCAGTTTTCTTTCAGTGATTGCCTTCTGTCTTGTGTTACCTATCAGTATCCACTGGTTTTGTAAAACAAATCAGTGCTTAATTTTCAACATCACAGCACATAATTAAACTGAAAATGAAACCATGTACTTGATAAGTAAAAACAAACGTAAATATAGCATACGACCTGTAAATGTATCAGGATGCATAAAATCAAGCTCGTTAACAAGAAAAATATCCAAATGGGGGCATAACCTCTGAGCCTGCAGCTGGAAGCTTTTTTTTCATTAAGCAGGCTACAGTACATTTGTATATAGTTAGACAACAATACGTATTTCAGTCATTTGCTGAAGGAAAAGAAGAACATGCATTTTACATTTTACATTTTTTTTTTTTTTTTTTAATTTTTTTACAAAAGTATTTGAATTTTTTATTTTAAAAAA
>VVAS01104900.1:15889-27467 GCA_015103295.1 Ptychochromis oligacanthus | reverse complement strand
AAGAAAAAAAGAAAAAAGTTAACTTCTACAATTTTTTTTTTAAAAAAAAAAAAAAATTGGGTTTTTTTTAAAATTAAAATTTTTTTTTTTTTTTTTTGGGAGGCTTTTTTAGCCTTTATTTTGACAGGTCTGTTGAGAGTGGACAGGAAAGATGGGGGAGAGAGCAGGGGGAAGACATGCAGCAAATGGCCCGGAGCGGGTTCAGACCCATCATACGGGTTGCCTACTCAACAGAGTGAGCTATACCAGCACTGTTTGTTACCCAAGTCTTTTTTTGGTGCATAAATCTGACTAAGTAATTTTGGTGCCTGAACTTGTTAATAGATAAACCTTGAAGCCCCATCTACATGTCACGTCACTTTGGAGCTGAAGTTTGGTCACCATAATGAACATTTCAGGCTCCGGTTGTTTTAGGTAACTCTCTAAAGCGTTTACCATCTGGCCATATTTCAATCAGCAGTATCCTTCATTCCCATTGGTCGTGTTAATTGTTTGCCTCAAAGTTGAGAAAAGCCCAACCCACTTTGCGTCGCTAACAGTTATTTCTGTTGTTGCTACAAGTCGCTGGAATGTTTCAGAGGAGAGGATCTTTGTAAAGCGGTTTGTGCTGGAAACTCCAATGTTACCTCCCATCCTCAATCAGAGGTTGTGGAAGCCTCCCAGGGATGTCCTGCTGGGGCGATGGATGGCTGGTTTGAAGGTTTGGCGAGGTGTTTGAGGATTACCGAGATCCAAACCGAGCGCGGATGGCAACCTACCAAGTGACGGACTTTTAAACATGCTGTCAGGCTAATAACAGACATTTGGACAGTATTGCCACTTCCTGGTGTGAGTCACACAGCTGAGCGGACACTCAATTTGGTAATCGGGGGATGTGTGCACGCGTGATGTAGCCTGGGGTATTTGTGGCGTAGGGGAGGTCTATTATAAAATGCACAAATTTAAATGAAGTCAGTTGTTTGCGTTTACAGTGAACAGCTGTTTTTTTTTTCTCCATAAGACTCCTTTAGTTTGATTATCAAAGAATGAACAATGAATACAAGATCTCTTTCATATGTGTGATGTTTTAAAGTGAGTCAGGTTATTATTCATTGTCATTTGAAGCAAGATGTTTCTACCCCCGCCCCACTCTGTCTCTTATATAACACAATGTATGGATCTGTGCACAGGGGAGGAAACCTTAAAGCCAGTGTGGATAAAACACAAGCAGACTCATCCACCAGGAGTGAGTATGGATTTTTCCAGAAGCCTGTAGTATTGCAACAGGGTTGTAACAAGGAGCATATTCCTGCTCTGATGCATTTAATCTATGAGTCAGTGTGGGCGGGATGCAGAGAACAAAACACACAAACACACACACACACAGGTCTGCTGTAGTGAAATGGGAACATAAAACACTCTGAGATCCGGGTCCGCCCAGCCAATCTGAGCACACTGATGTGCACGCTGTATGTCAAAGCTGTCCACCGTTTTCTTTATAAACCTTTGCTGACGCTGGCGTTTGTGGATGTGTGAAAACTGGCTGCAGCCTTTAATCTCAGAGAGCATAAAAAACTACAATCATATAGAGAGACGGTCTAAAGCTGCACAAAAATGTGTATGAGCCCTGGTTTCTCAGAAAACCATGAATTAACATTTTTGTATCTTAAAACATTAGTAGGTGTCTAATTGCCCATAATCCTAACTGTTCAGGTGCTCAAATCCTACAACCTGTCAGTAAGAAAAGACTCTAAGCTGTTTACGCTCACATATAAAACAAAGAAAGTAAAGTCTTCATACTGAACTTGAAGCATGAAAACAACACTTTTCTCTCCTGTCAACACTACAGACACCATCTTGTTTGAATAACCTTTACTGGAACTATCAATGAACAAAGAGGGGTGTGGGCTTACATTCAGCCTCCAGCTGGCCTTCCTGACACAACCTGTAGAAGTTACAGGTTTTGTCTGCAGGAGGGCCAACTGGAGACATTCACACACTGAAAACAGTCTTAAAAGTTCAATGGAAGCCACACTGTGTGACATGGATCTAATAAACTTGGGTGGAACCTCAAGTCAGACGCATGTCAACTGTATGATTATAATAGCTCTTTTTCCACAGTACGTCCACCCTGACTCGGTCATGATAACAGCTGGAGGACACGTCACAGCAACAAGCTTCTGCTGCCACAACTCAGACTTCATTCTTTCCTGGAATCCCAAACATGTGGTTTTGCACATTTTACTTCCAAAGAATTGAACCTACAGTGGAGCTTTTCTCCAAGGACCGGTTGCACCACAAGCTTTATTAAAGCTAATTTATACTTGTGTGATGAATCTATGCAGAAGTAATTTGAAGCAGATTTAAAAAATGGTGGCAGAAGGAGAAGTAGCTGGAAATGCGCAGGAGGAAACGATGGTAATGAACAGTTGTTGTGGGCTGCGTCGACATGACGTGTATTTGCATTTCTAAAGAGGTGCACATCTGGATACGGTGTTGGGTTTCAGAACACTTTGGGATTACAGTGTAGATTTAACACAGCCTGGTCTCATCTGCAAAGCTGGTCTTTGTTTAGACCAGTCTTTAGAGCGGACTTCATGCTGGCACCAAGCAAACTGAAAGGGGTGCCCACACAGGAAGAGACTAGCAGCAATGTTGTGACTCGAGACCAGATAATGTCAATGAAATTCAGTAACTTGTAGCAGCGAGAGGTGAAATACCGGTTAGCAGTAGAACCTGATCTCAACCTAATCTCTCACTTCATTTTTTTATTCAGTATGACCCAAAACAAGTGACTGAGCCCATAAACTCAGCAGGAAAGTGTTCACAGAGGACACTTTCCTGCTGTTTTCCCATAGACCTTTGCAGGACTGTAAATCTTTTTGCAATCACAGCTATCGCCTTCTGGTGGCCTTCAGAGAGAATGCAGGTTTAAGGCACTTCCACATTGGCTTCATTTTCCCAACCCGGAAGCTACGCCCATGTTTTATACTGTCTGTGCATACAACTCTTCATTTTCTATATCAAAGTACAGCAGATTCTTGCTGGTTAGCGCGTCTGTTTTCTGTCTTAGTTTAAACTTTGTTTGCACACCTTCCTGTCACAGAGAGAGGTGTGTGCCTCCATAGTGTAGTGGATAACACATTCGCCTTGCACGCGAGAGAGGTGGAGAGGTTCTCCACCTGCTGGTACTACAGCCCTGGTTAGTCTCAGACAGCTACTTGAAATCTTCAAAGCAACAGTTAACTTGCTTTGTATGTTATTAAATTATGAACAGTTTATTTAGCTCACTGCTAATGACTAGTGACTAGAGCAGCAGCATTTAATTATCCATTCAATGAGCTGCACACATCCCGGTCTTAGCTACTCTGTGACTGTGTGTGTGTTTATGGGTACAAATTTATTTGACTGTTTTTCTGTAACAACTCTTTGTTTATGAATAAAGTTTTTCCATCTTTTATCAATAATATAACGGCTTCCTCCTGCCCACTGACGTCAGTATGAAACGTGTTCATTAAAGTCGACTCGACTGACAGTTCAATCAAAATATCACTTTGTGTGTGTGTGTGTGTGTGTGTGTGTGTGTGTTTGAGATGAAAGGCAGTAAGAAAGAGGCAGGCAGAGAGGCTCATAGTCCTCCGCTGGGATTGGCTGAGAGGCTGCTGGTGCATTATGGGAACAAAGTGACCAACAGTGAGGTGATTAGCCCTGACCTGCCAAGGTAATGTGTGTGTGTGTGTGTGTGTGAGTGTGCGCCTGCAGCACAGGTGGTAAACAGGTGTTCATCTGCATGCTAGTCAATCTGGTTAACCTGAGAGAGAATCTGTGTGTTTATATCTCTGTGAGGACATTTGTTTGGTCCTCGGTTTATAAAAGCCATGTTGGAGGGTTCAGGTCTGAGTTGTGGGTGTGGCCAATGATCCTGGGTCATCAGAGTGAACAGCTCACCAATCAAGATGATTTTTTTAATCTTGTTTTCCTGTTAATGCATTAAATTACTAAGATGATATTAATATAAATTGCCTCGCTTTGGTTTCTCCACATTTAACTGACACTTAAGACAGACACACACACACACACACACAGAGCTTTGCCCTCTTTACTTTGTCATTTCCAAACCTGCTTTCATGAGCTTTGTTTAACTGTCAGGGAAAAGAGAAAAGTAAGAAGAATAAAGTGAAGAAAAAAAGATTCATAACTAAAGTGTGAAGTTATACAAAGGAAATCTTTCATACTTTAAGCCACAACTCTATACAATGTAACACATCTGCACAGCAGAGAATCATCAGTTGTCTCATGTTAACAGTCTATTAGAAACCTTCATACTGTGACACTTTAATGTCATCTGACACTTGTTCTGCTGTTTCTTCTACATTTAGTAAGTCAGTTTTATTTGGTTATATTTTACTTTGTTATATATTTCAGTATTACTTCATATTTTTTTTTAATCTAAATTTCTACTTATTTTGCTTACTGTATTTATTTTGATTTCACATTATTATTTTTTTTGTCAGACTGTGTTTTATTCTATTGAGTTACATACTATTCTATTTAGATTTATTGGGAATAACTTAAATTTTAACTGCTGTAACAAAACGATTTCCGAACTTTCAGGATAAAAAAAACACACAGACAATGATGAAGGGGAAAAAAAAAGGAGAAATGAATGTGTGTTCATCTGAAACAAGAGAAAACAGAAGGACGGTGTTTGTGTCTGTTTGATTTGGAGTTCAAGTTTAACGTAATGACAGCGCGGTGGATCGGTGCTCGGCACCACTGCTCAGTGGTTTTACAAAAGGAAACTTCTTCATTTTAACAGGAAGTGAAACTGTTGAGATTAATAGATGCATATGTGTATGCCAGTTTATTTCTTCTCAACTTTTTGTTTCACCCGGTGTGTGTTTGTTAATTTTTGTGTGTGGGGAGGGCACGATGAAGAGGGGAGGAGATACAGGTGACATTTTACACATAGGAGAACAGAGTGAATGAATTGGCGAAGGAAATTCTCTTATATTTAGGGGTTCATTCAGAGTCATTTACTGGTTTGTCTTTTATTTACTTTGGTGTAGAATGACAGGCCATGGCATGTGTCTGTGTCAGTAAGAAGACTGACCATGATTTAGACCTCTGGCTCTCATTAAATTAACTGTTGCTGTTCTCATGACATGATCCACTCCCCAGGACTAAATACAGTCCAAAATTTCACCCTGCTTTTTTTTTTGCAGGGCCAGCCAGGGGGCTGTTCTTAGGTTAGTGCCCCATCACTGGTGCTAACACACAGACAACAACTGAGCACAAGACATGAAACAGCGACAACTTAAAAAACTCACTGGGCATCTTTTTTCCTTCTACAGGTCCTAAAACTACACTCTGCTAGTTTACTACCTTCAGCAGCTTTTGGGGAAATGTAAGACATTTTAAAACATTCATTTCCCTTTTTTTTTTTTTTTACATTTCAGACTTTTTAATGACCTGCAGGACCCCTCTAAGACGATGGAGGACAGTCCCCAGCGTCAGTGCCATTTCAGAATTTAATTAGGGTCCTCATAAAGATAGCAGCACAAACGTGTGTGTGTGTGTGTGTGTGTGTGTGTGTGTGTGTGTGTGTGTGTGTGTGTGTGTGTCACACCTGTCTCTGTATCAGTGCCAGTGTCTGCTGTCCCTCCTCCATCAGTCTCTCCACAGCTTTTGGATCCTCTACCTTCCTGTTGGCCCTGAAGGCATCACGCACACGCCGCAGTGCATAGGTCCTGCAACACGCACAGAAAAACACACACAGTTTAGTCTCATTCAGTGTACCTGCAGAAAAATATAGCCATACTGAGCGGTAAAGAAACGACGACAGAAGATAATAAATACGACAAATGTTTGTGCAGCAGAGACACTGAAAGCCTCTGAGGGGCTTCTGAAAGCAAACATCAGCCCAACACTAAAACCTGAACAACAGCAGAGGATGAAACTAAAGAAGAGAGACAACAAACAAACAAATACAAAAAACCCCCAAAAAAACAGACAAATTAGTTCAGATGAGATCAAAACAAAGCTCAAGGCAGCACGGTGAAAGCAAACAACAACCACTGAACAGAAAACAAGTGGTGCCACTGAAGTTCCAGGAAAACGGAACAACAAACATCAGAGCGCTGCACCTGGACCCCAGAGAGACCAGCAGGTCCAGTTTCCTGTCAACTCAACAGGACAACTGTGAGAGAAACCAGAGCTCCTGGAGATCATGGAAACTCCACACAGAATATCCCTCCCAGGGTATGAACCCAGGACCCTTGCAGTGTGGTGACAGGGCCAATGAGCCACTGTGCTGCTGAGCTGTTGAGTAATTAAACACAACAACGATCGACCACCTAGTACAAGACACCTCGCCTCCAGTTTGGTGAGGGTTCATTGTAAAATTGTAGTTTTCCTTACTAAACCTAAGAGTATTTTATCAAGAGGAAAAAAACTTATCAGTTCTGTTTCAGACCCAAACTTTGGTCTCAAAATGATTCACTGGGATATTCGACTAAAATGATCACAGATGGCAATGAAGGGCTTAAAAAAATAAAAAATAAAATGCTAAAATCAGTAACCTGGGGGTCCTGCCCAATCAAAATCAACGTATAGGAAACTGTGGTTATGGCGTTCTACTGATGTCACAGTTTGAGCGTTGACCGTAACCGCAGCTTCAGCAGGTGACACAGACGCCGTCCTATCAAACGCCTGAAAGATGTGGTGACAGCAGGTCTAACGTTCAGTCTATAGAGACCATAAAGCTTTAATCTCTTCAGGGGCGCCCACACAGTAAGCGACAAGCAGCGACGTGGTGACCACAGACTGGAGAAAGTCAATGACATTCAGCAATTTCAAGCATCAGTGGGCAAAATAACAGGCAACTCTGGTCCCGAGTTAAACTTCTCTAAACTTCAAGAGTGACTGAAGTGACCAATGAGGGTGTAGGATACAGCTGATTGACATATGAGAGGCTGTGGATACATTAGAGGGTTACCTAGGCAACCGGAGCCTGGAATATCCTCTAGGCACCAACTGTCGGCCACAAAACGATGCATGACGAGAATCCTGTGTGGACGCCCCTTAACATCCACCAGGTCATCGGTGACCCATCTTGGGTTAGGATTATCCCGGGAATACCTAGGTTACAGCTGCTTTGTGTTCCATTGTCACTTAACATAGTGCCCGGTTGATTTTTTACAGAAGTCATGTCAAGCTGCACAGAGCAGGTGAGGACGGCAGGAAGTCAGACACAGGAACTGCAAAGAAACAGTCAATTTTCAAAATAAAAGAAACTGTTCAAACTAAACGCTCCACTTCTGGTGTAATTTGAAGCTCTGCAAAAGATGGAACAAAACTGTGTTGGAGATGTTTAAGGCACACCTCTGGTGTATTCCTGGTGTTGGGCAAAAATGTGCGGAAGTTAAGCCTATCTGGATTTCCCAAATGGAACAACTTTTAGCAGCAAAACAGAAATGCCAACATAAATATGAGACTTCATTTGAAAGGCAAAATGTTCTAATTCTTAAAAATTTGCCTATTTAAAACATGTTGCTAAAACAAACCCAAACAGAACCTGGTCTAGGGTTGATGTTTAGATGTTAAGCTGGCAGAAGACATCATCAGAAATGCTTTGTGGACACATCTGTGTCTAACCATCCTGAAACTCTGAAACTGGTGATCCAACTTCCAGGCCTGGTCGGCTGTGTGGAGGTGAAAGATGAGCCAGCGTCTAACTGCCTTTTCATTTGTTACACAAATATTCCTGTCACTTTATTCATTGTCGTGTCTCCCCCTCGCCTTTCTTTTATGGTCGGCTTTCCACTCCACCTTCAAGTGTGGCTGTTTGCAACAGCTATAAACAGATTTGCTTTCCTCTGTGGTCGAACAACACATCGTTATTTTCTAGCATCCGGCCATAAAATCCAGCTTTAGGGCCAGTTACTCTGGGAATGCTTTCACATCTCAGGGGTCTCAAAACGTCAAAACGGTACGTCATTAACGAGAGCAGGGATGGAAGTTTGATACCCACAATGACACCTTTTCTACAACAAGGCAGTGAAACAAACAGGGTTTATCAGAACTCAAACTGAGGTACTTAAATCTCTGTCTGCAGTGCCATCAACCTGACATCCGCTCATTTCTCCCGGTCAGACAGCCAGATGCACTCTGTGGACTCCGACCTTTAAAGACTGGCAGAAACCCAACAATGAGGCGGTGTTTGGAGCTGGAGGTCGGCGGGACTCCACGCCATGCTTCCCTGACCAGAGCTGATTTGATTTCCTGCAGCTTCTCACCAGAAAACACGAGAGCTGCAGAACGTCCAGAGCATGCCACGATCGATAAACCAATGCTCACTGAGAAGGAACGTCAGTGTGAGAGATTGCAGCCAACTTTCTGTTCAAGTGTGTGGGTGTGTGTCGCTGACAGCTCGAATTACATGTGTGTACATGAGCCTTCATTGTCTTCTTGTTTTTGTGTATATACTGATGTTTTTAGATACTTTTGTTCAAAGCTCGTGTCTCTTTCTCTCAAACTTCATCACTGTTTGTTTATATCTGCTGGTGTTCAGTGGCAGAGTTACTTCTAACTAGAAAACTACCAAAGTCATCAAAGTCTTTAGATTTATATTAGTACATTGACAATAAACAAATATAAGATGATCTGTTTGAACCAAACTACGAGAAACTCCAAGCAATTAACTGACATGTAAACCAAAAGATTTGCAGGTGGAACACAGAACACATTATGTACCAGTCAAAGTTTGGATTGCTGTTATGTTTTGGTTTAAGTTATTTTCATCCATCCATCCATCAATCCATCCTCTCCTTATCTGGGTCCAGGTCACGGGAGCAGCAGTCTAAACAGAGATATCACACTTCCCTCTTCCCAGCCACCTCCTCCAACACTTCGTTTCCAAGCCAGCCGAGAGTTTTTATCTCTCCGGTGTATCCCGGGTCTTCCTCAGGGCCTTCTGGTAGAGCATGCCCAAAACACCTCGCCTAGGAGGCATCCTAGTCAGATGCCAAACCACCTCACCTGGCTCCTCTGGATGTGGAGGAGTTGCTGCTCTACTCTGAACACCTCCCGAATGACCAAGCTCCTCAGCCTTTCTCTAAATGACAGCCCAGCTACCCTTTGGTCACTTGTATCCGTGATGTAATTCTTTTTTTCATTATCCAGAGTTACTTCCTGTTTTGTTATGATTGGTTCGTGTGTATTGCTGTCAGTTTCACTTCCTCCCTTTGTTATTTTTCCTTCTGAGATTGTCTGCCCTGCCCTCATTAATTTTCCCTTTGCTTTCTTCCACACCTGTTCTCCATCTGTCAATTACTCACCCCAGTGTGTGTGTGTGTGTGTGTATGTGTATATATACACACACACACACACACACACACTCCTCTGCTTCCCTCTGTTCCCTGCCAGATTACTTGTCAAGCTTTTCCAGCTTTTCCCAGTCTTTTTATATTTATTTTATCTAGTCATTGCTTGCGTATGACCCGTTTGGATTGGTTTTTTGGACTTTGTCTTTTTTTGCCTTTTGCCTGCTCCCCATTTTTGCCTCGCTGCCAGCGTACCCGACCAATGCTCCACTGCTTGTTTTCAAATAAAGATTTGGATTTTGGACTTTTACTCTAATGTCTGCACTTGGGTCCTCTCCTCCGTGTTCATTACTCTCTCCTTACCGGCATAAACTGATTGAACTACACATTTTGGCCCCCATCATGTTGTTTTCCTTGGAGTTGAAAACTACATGCTGTTCAGTTTTCAACAAAAACTGAACACTTTATGAAGAATGAACTGGATCATTGCTACATCTTTCTTTACTGAGGCAACATCTATCTTTCATGGCTCTGTGCTGGCGACAGTCATGGCCGGAGGCATTATGTTTTCTGGTTGTCCATCCAACATCTCTTTCAGGGAGTTTCAAGGCTCAAACCTTTATATGAACTCAAGGAAGAACTCATTAGAATTTGGTGGCCAAAGATTAAGGTCACATTTTAGACCCTGGCTCAATATAGTTTCACACAAATATCTATTATGTTTAAGTGATGCAAAGATGACACCATTTCCCACAGAATTAGCACATGCTTACATTTTTGCATGCACAAAAGGAGGCGGAACCAAGCTTTCTTAATGGAATTAATCAATTATACTGAATCTGACAATAAAGAACCAGATGCCTCTTCAGTGAGGTCCTCATCCTGTGGACGAACTCCAACTCCAGTGCCTTGGACTGCCAGCAGTGATGGTACTCCTGGCTAACCCCAGCAAGCTCAGCGTAGGGGTTTCAGTTGTCCACGTCCTGCAGCTTCTGGTTAGAGCGGCCCTCCAGTCCCCAGCTGCAGTCCAAGGTGGTGGAGTTGGAGTTTGTCCAGCTGCAGGATGAGAGTCTTAGCAGGTAGCTGAAAGACGAGGATTGCCACAACAGTGGTGTGTTCAGCCTGCCATTAGGTAAACATAGAAAGGTAGGTTAGCTGGTTAGCAGTAACTGAACTTTCAAAATAAGAGGGAGGGATTTTCCACTACTAAAGCATATGCATGGTACTCTTGGACAGATGAAAAGGTAAGAATAAATCGAAAATATACCTGGGTAGCCCACCCAAATAGAGTCAATGTGTGGGAAACACCATGTGATATTTTACATCCAAAAGGTCAAAGGTTGTGAAACTATTTGCTGTTTTGCATTACCTGCATGACACACCGGGGAACGAGCCTGAGATATTCTCTCACAGATATTATTTTTACATATGCAGGGTGAAATTGTTTTTCTTTTTCTCCTCCAGACCAGCTCTGAGCAGCCACCGCCACAGCAGCAGCTGGGAGCGTAGGTGTTAGAAATCTGCCAGACTGGGACCTCAGTAACCTAAAACCCAAACAGCCCTGGATCCCTTCACTTTTCTCAGTTTTCTGTTGCAGCTGCAGGCCACCAGAACCACAGAGTCTGGTGCCTGCAGCCCAGAAAATAAACTGCACACCAAGAAGTAAATCTAAACAGACACATTACAAACACTGAGGAATTTTCTGGCAGAAGCTGAAGCAGTGAAAATGATTATTGGTTTAATTTCCAGCTCTCTTTCTCGATGGTCTCGGGGCCTCATTACAGCTCGCAGCTCCTCTGATGTGGAGAAACTACAATGCCGACCTTGGGAAGTTACAGCAAACGCATTCATCTTCTCTGTCTGTCTTTGTGTCTTGAGCTCATTTAGGATTTAAGACAGAACCAATAAAAGTGTGATGGATCAGATTTACATGCTGTGGTTAAATACGACACTCATTACAAGGATGTGGTGAAGAGAGCGGTGAGGAAAACAGGCCGAGATTGGTTTGAAGGTGAAACAGAGGGAATGGCAGTGGATGGATGATGGAGGTGAGGAAAGCAGTGATGGAAAAAGGCAATGGAAACTAACAACAAATGAATGAATGAAGGAAAAAAGAACAATGGAACAAACAAAAGAAATGATGGATAAAAGCAGGGAAAGGACGGCGCTAAGGACATAAGAAGGGAAGAATGTAACACTGGAGTAGGACGAGGGGAAGGAAATAAGCAATTGAGGAACTGAGAAAGAAAAAGCAGAAGAGAACATATAGTGTAAGA
>VVAS01104839.1:6315-22142 GCA_015103295.1 Ptychochromis oligacanthus | reverse complement strand
GATGGACGAAGACAGAAAAGACATGTTGCAGGTGCACCATAAATTTCCTTGAGATGCTATGCTGAGGCCAACTAGTCCTACTCCAGTTCTTTGTTTGCTTTTGGTCTTATTTGGCCCAAACACCAAGCCTCCCCTGTGTTGAAGGCTCATACTCATGCTGTCTGCCTTCAGCTCTGTCTCGCACCATCAGCCACGCCAGCTCTCCCTGCTTGCCACTCTACTCCACGCTCCTTGCTTGCCCACCCCTCATTTATCCTCTCAACCACACTTCCACCTTCAGCACAGTTAAGTCCAGCCCTCTGCCTTCGCTATTACCTCGCTTCTCCATCATCTTATCATTCTGCGGCGAAATCTTGTACAACATATCATTGAGTCCAAGTCCACTGTAGGTGCTTAATGTTAACTCTCACATGCTCACAGGCTTATAATGACAATGATAACAGGCACATGTTAAGTAGTGAGGTAACAGCTCAGGGTGAATCACCAGCAGGAACAGGTAATAATAAAAAAAAACAAAACAGGCAAGAGCAAAAGACTTAGCACCTGGTCACAGAAAAATCCATTTACAAAAATACAAGCGGTTATGCAGGAAACTATGTCACATACAGTTTGCTGGACTTAATTTGTCTGACAAAGACACAGTTTTTGTAGTTTTGCCTCTATACACCAGCACAGTGGATTTTATATCAAACAACTAAGATGTGATTGAAATGTTTAGGAATTGCAGCCATTTCTATACACAGTCCCCCATTTTCAGAGGCTCAAAAGTAATTGGACAACTGACTGACGGGCAGTTTTATGGCCAGGTGAGGCTTGATCCCTTGTTATTTCATGACAAATGAAGCAGACATAATATGTGAAGTTGGCTTAAAGTGGCAAATTTATATTTTAGAGCTTTTCACTGTACTTTTAAATATGAGGCCCAAAGAGATGACAGTGCAAGTGAGGGAGGCCATCATTAGGCTGAAAAAACAAAATAAACCCATCAGAGATAGCAAAAACTTATGAGTGCCCAAATCAACAATCTCCTACATTCTTAAAAAGAAGGAATGCAGTGGCCAGCTCAGAAACAACAAGTGCATGATTACTGAATTATTTCCATGACAACTTTACAACATCTAACCAAGTCAAGAACATTCTTGAGGAGGCCCCTTCATGAATGGAAATACAGAGGGTTTACAACAAGGTGCAAACCACTGGTTATACTCAGGAACAGGAAGACCAGTTTAAACTTTCCCAGAAAACATCTAAAAGAGCCTGTACAGATCTGGAAAACATTTTTTGGACATAAGAAACCAAGATTAACTTGTACCAGAATGATGGGAAGAGAAAAGTATGGAGAAGGAGAGAAACAGCTCACGATCTGAAGCATACCACATCATGTGTTAAACATTGTGGAGTCACTGTTACGGCATGGACATGCATGGCTGCCAGTGGAACCGGGCCACTAGTGTTTATTGATAATGTGACTGTTGATAGAAGCAGCAGGATGAACTGTGACGTGTACAGAGCTATACTCTCTGCTCATATTCAGACAAATGCTGCAAAACTGATGGGACAGCGCTTCACAGGATAATGAGCGAGAGCATGCTGCAAAAGCATCCCAATAGTTTCTCAAGGACAAAGAACTGGGATATCTTTCAATGGCCAAGTCAGTCACCTGATCTCAATCCAATAGATCATGCTTTTCAGTTATTAAATACAAAACTGAAAGGAGAAAACCCACAAACAAGCAGCGACTGAAGGTGGCTGCAGTAAAGCACTAGCAGAGCATCTCAAGGGAGGAAACACAGCATTTGATGATATCCATGGGTTCAAGACTTCAGTGTATAAAAATACTTCTTATATTTAAAACTGTTAGTTTGTTCAGTTAACTTTGAGCCTTGGGGGGACTGTATATAAAAATGGCTGTAATTTTGCATTAAACAGTTAATGCAAAATTTTTGTAAAACCCTTTGAATTAAAGCTGAAATTCTGCACTTCAATCATATCTTGACTGTTTGATTTAAAATACACTGTGGTGGTGTACAGAGGCAAAACTACAAAAACTGTGTCTTTGTCCAACAAATTATGGACCCAGCTGTACTTTCTATGAAGCAAATTAACCTTGGGCTGAGCAGAGTTGTGGAAAATTGGTTGGTAGTGTGGCATGGCTACAGACAGCTTTCTTAAGGTGGACGTAGTCCCGGTGATATCAAGTATTGGTCTGTGAAGCCCTGTCTTGAAGCCTTGAGCTGAGCAATCTGCACTGCACGCTCATACAGTCATACAGATCATACATACATCTTCTGTTTGTTTTAATCTAATGAGGACTATAATTTACCAAATTAACATCATGTTGCACTCAGTAAGACATGAAACGAGTGAGTCATAGATCAAGTGAGCAGAAGGGTATTTTTCCCATAGACTTCTATACAATTGGACATCATTTTGCAACCAGAAGAGTCGCCCCTACTGGTCACTAGAAAGAATGCAGGTTTACAGCACTTCTGCATTGGCTGTGCTTCTTCAGATCCATTTTGAAATTAAACAATTTTATGTAATATAAACGCTGATGCAACAGGACCTTAATAGTCAGAAAACATTGCGAAAAGGCTAAATGCTTTCAAAGTTTTATAGGTGAAATATGGTGTGCCACCTCATGACGTCTGACATATATGCCTTGTACAATTCCCTGTTAGTAAAAATCTAGCATACAGTTGCAAACAGGAGCTCTAAGCTTCATTTTGCTCAATTTAACTGACACAGTGACTCAGTCAGATTCTTTTAGTCACTGTTGCCCAATGACAACATGACCTTCTAAAAGCCCTTTATAAACAGGTCACACATAGACAAACCACGTAAAGAACCACAGTTCACCAGGACAAAAGAAAAGAACCACTTATTGTAGTGATGCTGAAGCTCTGCTGACATAAACCAACATAATCAAGCTTAATTTTGTGGCTCTGAATGCACATACCGAGCTTTAAGAGCCAGCCTTCTCTGTCCGGGTTGAAGAATGTGTGTGTCAGATCATTCCCATCGTCCTCTGGGATTTTGAATGGCTCATTTTTGATGCTGTCGTAAAGGTTCTGGAGAGAGAGGGGCAGCGAAACTATTAATCAAAGAGGGGAAACCAGGGGATGAAATGTCTCATTGGTACTGAGGGAGCGCAGCAGAACAATCGCACATTTAAATCACCACACACACTTTGCTGGAGACAAATCCTCACCCTGAGAAGCTCCTCTGGCAAATCTCCTCCTTCATTGATCCCTCTGTTCATGGAGATAAAGCGCTCCACGGGGGGCTTGTCTCTGACGTTAGGGTTATGTAGGCTGGTGTTCAGCATGATGATGGCAAACGACAGCACATAGCAGGTGTCTGAGAACGACAGGAAGGGGAATACAATGTATTAGAAAAGCCTATGCCCAGCCACAGTGAACACATTTGCACTTGCTGTTAATATTAATATAGAATCACTGCAGTTCATTAATTTAATCAATTTTGGGTTATGTAAAGAAGCACATTAAAAAGCAAATTGTCTTAAAATTGTTCAAATACAAAAAAAAGTGCGTGTGTGCACGACACAGAGAGTGTGTGTCTGTAGGGGAACGAAGCGTTTGCAGTCTCTCTGCTGTGTGTTAACGTTGAGTCTCACAGACTCACACGGACCAGTGGCTGCCTGTAAATGAATCATTCATTCCCCTCTGTCTGTCTCCTCTCACTGACACACTTTGTACTCGGCTGTCCCGCACTGCCTATTGTCTGCCCGCTACTTTGTAAATGAGGACCTTTGTACACGGCAAAGTGCTGCAGGGAAAAAGGTGCTGAAGCAAGTCGAATGCCATCGCATGGAAAAAAAAAAAAAAAGCTGTCGAGCAGCATGAAACACAGGTTTCTCATGCTCGTGGGAATAAATAAATCTGTGGTCATGTTGTGTTTTTGCAGCCTCAATTACTGCAACACACGAGAACCAGTGCCAATGCTCTGCCCTGCATCCACGCTGACTGTCTCACACACACACACACACACATGTGCAGCATGTCCTTGAGATTCAGTCAGTCATCAGACTTCAAACTGACTGATTGTGTTACAGGTCAGAGAAACATGTACCATGTGAGTGTGGACATGTGAACAATGACAAGATCAAAATCCATGTCTGAAAAAGGGGGAAATTAATAAATTTAATCATTTTGGAGGCTTTTATTTGGAAAAAAAAAACAAAAAAACACCATGTGTGAAGTTTAATCACCAAATATTTTTACATTTTAGCATTTAAATCTGCTCAGCTGCACCTACGCATGTAATCCATTACCTGAAGTCTTCTTCTATGGGACCACATATATGGGTCTCCTACAGTATAGCACACAATAGGTTACTGTCAAACCTTTTAAATTATTTATTGACAGATGTAGCTGCAGGCTTTGTTTATTACAACACTACAACACCATGTATCACTCAGACAGGTTGAGCCTTCCTGAATAATGCATTGGTTGTTTAGTCATAAGCTGCAGTGAACTGGAATGTAGTTACTTTAATCTGGTTAATCCTTAGTGAGCTTTAGTTACAGGAACTCTTATGGCTTAATGGTTGAAATGCATTAATAAAAACAGGCCATCACTCATGCACTCCTATTGTAGACCCTCAGGCAGTATATCTCCAGGCACATTAGATTAGATGTGTTGTCGATGCACTCACTGTGCCCGACGTATTGGATTTCACATTTTGATTTTATTGTTTACCACAGAATCACAGGGGGGGTGGTAAGTATGCAGAAAGAATAGCTCAATTAATCTAAAAGACTGATTTAAAAAGTCTACACTGAGTCTGGCATGAATGGGGGACTGAAGCTCATCTGACAGGCCTGTGAGAGCACATCTGAGGGAAATCGTTTGGGAATCAATGCTGGTTTACAGTACAGCAACTTGCTGTGCATCTGACCTGTCGACTGGAAGACTCCCGGGTTGCACTGGCAGTACCGTGAGGCAAACGCCTCCATCATACGGTCGATCTTCTGTGCCTCACCGGGTAAGCGGAAACTCCACAGGAACTGCCTGCAGTAAAGAGTTGTAGTTTTCGCACATTGCAGTTAACCATTGAAATTATTATCACTTTTTCCCCCCTTTGCTCAATATTTGAGTTAATCGCTCTTCTGACCGTAGTGCTTGGACGAGGTTTAGGTCTGCAAACTCATGCAGCTCCACAAAGGCCTGAAGCACCTTGATGTTGAAGTCATCCCTGGAGAGAAAAAAAAAGAGATAAAACTCAGCTTTCCAGCATTATTCAACATCTAAACATTTTTTTTCACAGTACAAGGAGTTTCATGCAGGAGATAAGAGCCCTGAAAACAATGTAAACCCAGACAGGGTGGGGAAAATAATATTTAATCCATGCAGGCATTTCTCAATCCAAATTCCTTTTTCTTAGCATTCCCTTCATATTTGTGCCCTTGTTCATATTAGGCTTTGTGAGGGTCTGGAAGCAATTGAAACAGCTGGCCAATACTGAGTTTCTCTCCACCCCCGAGGGGGGAAACGATGCGTTTGACTGATGAAAAACAGCTAAAAGACCAAACCCATGAAGGCTCCTTTTTGTCAAAGCTTTGTTTGGCCATTGGAGGGTTTTCAGAGGAAAAGTCAACAGCTGCTCTCAGACTGCGGTCACAGCTTCTCTGATCATATTTGTTGTACACCGGGCTCCATGATCCTGGTCTTTGTATTGTGTATTGTTGAAACCAAACCAGGAATTTTCAGACTGTTTTTTTTTTTTGTGGAAAGACATTGTAGAAGGGTTGAAAGTGCTGGCTTACAAGAAACTTACAACAAATATTCTTTGAATTACTTGTAATTTGTAGTTCTGAGTCTAGTTAGTGTTTGCAACTACACTGTATGCTCTGCTGTCATCTACAGCCAAATAAATTGAATCCTCTCCTGTGAGAGTTATATACAAGGTTATAGCTGCAGGTAGTTTTATTACAAAGAAAACCTACATAAAACCCCATTTTATTCATCTCTTATTTTGATAACAGTGAGAGTACTGTATATGAAAAAGTTCATTCATACAGGAACATTAAAAAGTGACCACTAAACCTCCTCCTAGTAGTAATTTTTCTCTTCCACCAACTCTCTCTCTTTCCCCTGTGTCCCCCGTTTGTTTTCCTCTCTTCCTCTTCCTCTCCTTCTCTGCTCAGCATGTAATGATAGGTTCCTGCTCAAGCTTAATTAGTGATAATTACTGCGTGTAAACCCCCAGCCTGTGTTTAATGTGATTTCCAGTGGGTAGGTGGCCTCTTTGATGATCTTCCATGAATAAAGCCTGTTAGCAATATCAGGAGTCTTCAGAGTCCCCCCTCCCTCATTCAGTGTTCAGTGTTCAGTGTTCAGTGTGTGTGTGTGTGTGTGTGTGTGTGTGTGTGTGTGTGTGTGTGTTTCACTGATTCCCTATTGTTGGACTACATCTATCTACTGATGTACAAGCAGCATCTGTACTCATGTAAGCCCATACAGACTGTGATTTCCAGCATGGAATAACAGGCAGAGGGTCAGGCAGTGGAGCAGCTAGTCTATTTAGGATTATTTTAAAATGTTATGTAGCCAATTAAATATTCAACAACAACAAAAAAAATCAAAAGAATCCACTGATAAGATTAAACACTGGCAATAAAAGAGCCTATTTTTAATTAGGCTTGTTCAAATGGCAGTTTAAACAAAGCACCAAATTCAGCTGGGATCGCACCAGAGGAATGCAGCCAGCCAGAAATGTGGATTTATTCACCACCTGCAGATACACTATTACCTGAAAGTGACTGAGCTAGATGCTACGTGATTTCCTGTTTTTTATATTGTTTTTTTGGGGGGGGCATTACTTTTGGTTAGGTCTTGTTTACAGGCCCTTGAACATTGCAGACATAACAAGCAAATTTCCTTTGTCACCAGAGATTTCACATGTGAAGACACCAGCCTCACAGTGAGTCACTGAGAATCTAATTTTGTTGTGGAGAAGAGAAGTAACATAGGCATATGTTAGTGCTAACATTTCTGTACCAGTTAGTTCACTTATATTTCCATTTTGTATTGTATTGTAACCTTGCAATAACAAGGTTAGTTAGACAATTGTACTGCCAGTCGTATAGCAATGTTATAATAATTTTTCTTGTGACATTTGCATTGTAGTCTGTTCTCTGTTCTTTCCAAAGATTTTATATCAATCACAGACTGAAATTCTCTGATGCCTTCTTTCTACAGACTGTATATAAAAAATGGAAGTAACCACTGTGACACCTCCTGGTTTGTGAGTTCCTGTTTTGAAGCCAAGATGGCCAAAATATCACCATCTTGCTCTTTTGTTTTCTCAGCAATAAGTGACAAGCTGTATTGGGTGCATCGCTCAGACGCAGATAGCTGCTGATTAGTGCTAAATAACACAATAATAAAATACCAGAAATTTAACTACCATAACTTAAGCACAGACTTCTTGGAAGGTCTGTTAGTACAAATAACTATGCAACAAGACTTGTTATTTATCAGATAATTACATGATATGCTTCAAATGGTGTGTCAAGAGGACCAGATGAAAGACTTAAACTAGTTAAGGCCCCAGTCACACAGGCCTAGAGACCAGTGGCCCCCTGGCAACCACAGGTTGCTAGGGAAAAATGTGTATTCCCCGACCGGTTGGGAAATGGTTGCTGGAGGTTGCTGGCAGCTGCTAGGTGAAAGTGGTTGCAAAGAAGTATACAGTGCTGCACCGAAAACCTCCTTGTGATTGCTTTGGTCACTAGCAACTATGACTAACAACTTGTCTGCAAACACTCTCCAACTACTCGCCAGATGTTAGAAAAAACTGGGAAAAGTGCAACATGAAAAAGAGAGTGTTTTCCTTTCAAAGTAAAAGTTGAACCTTTTAAAACATGTTGACCTTAGCGGCGAGGAACAACTTTTACTTTGAAGATGAAGATTCTCCGTTCACCTTCATGTTTGGGTTGCTATGCAGTTTTACTAGCGCTCAGCTAGTAGGTAGTAAGTTTTTGCAGACAAGTCAGCATCTTCCATACAAACTACATGTGACCGCAGGAAGCTGCTAGCGACCAAAGCAATCATAAGCTTTTTGGTGCAGCACCTCTTTGTGACCAGTTTCACCCAGCAACTACCAGCAATGTCCAGCAACCACTCGCCAGCCGGTCAGGGAATACACATTCTACCCTTGTGACCGGTGGCTGCCAACTGGTCTCTGGGCCTGTGTGACTGGGGCGGCATCTAGCAAACCAATATAGAATCCACCTGTCACCCAAAGAAAACACATCCCTAACAGTCCATAACTTGAAGCCCTAAGAAAAATGGATGAGTTATAAAAAAAAATAAATCACTCCTTTACTTTACCATTTTTTTGTATCTGCCTGTTTTGTATCTGTTATAAAGTTGTGATTTTAACACGAGGGTCTATGGGTATTTACTCAGTTTTGGAGCCCCAAGTAGTCATTTCTGAAACTGCAGATATGAACTTTTTGCAGATATAGTGGTAGTAAAATGTTTTGAGTATGTGTATTAATGAGGAATTTTTTTCATTAGTGGTCAATTTGTCCCTTTTGTACACTAAACCTTAGATGTTCATGTTCTGGATTTAGTGTTTTTTAGCATGTTTAATATGGCACCATCCAACTCACTAGTCTCTTGGGAATCTGATCTATCAGTCACTGTGTTAAAGCGTGAGGACTTGTCTCTTTCTTCATTATCCAGCAGTCTTACCTGAGATGTAAAAAGCTGGATGATGGTTCTATTACCAGCTATAAGTCCCACTGGGTGGACTTATAAACAAGATGCCTACACTGCCTCAAAGATTTATGTTAAAACGGGGTCAATCATGTTCTCCCTCTTTAATCAGTAAATCCAGTCCATAATTTCCTTCTTTAATCACAGGGGGGGTGTAAATCTCATCTAAGGAGGACTTTCTCTCTCAGCCTGATAGATGCTCTGTCTCACCGCTCGCCTAAGTAGTCCCCGATGACGGTCTTGTTGAGGCCCTCGCCTTTGTAAAGGAACTGGGCTATGTCTTCTGGAGTGTGCTGGAGAAGATCGTTCTCCAGCAGGAACTGGATTCCCTGGAGAGGAAGAGGACGAGAAAACAGGATGGCTGTTCATCACGACCATGGAGGGCTGATAAATTATGACAAGATTTCACCGCTGACATCGGATCGCTTTTCACTCCAGCACACTAGTTTCAAGGCTACTGACACACTGAAGGCTCTGGCGGTTTATGCTAAGAGCATCAGGCCTTTACAGGGCTGAAAAACACAGAAATAACACAGTGGAGTACCTTTTTAGGATCCATGTTGAATTTCTTCCTGCCCATAGCAATCTGTTTGTTTCTCTGAGACGTTTTACTGGAACACAGAAAAAGACATGGAGTCTTAACTCACTGTGTTTACTCTAAACAACACTAAACATGACAGATTTTCATCATCCAACACGACAATATACTGAAGAGATTATTGCCTGCCACATCTGTTCTACTCATTATATACCTGTCTGATCATGCTTGAATCTTGAAAACCAGAGACATTCCTCCCCCAAATAGCAACCCTGTTGGTCATTTGTGCAAGCTGTTATTAAGACCTAGAGTTCCATTTTAAGGTAAGCCCAGTGTAAAGTTTCGTCACCTTTAGGTGGCACAGAAATGGACACCCTGGTAACTCATGTAGTTAACCCAAACTGCGTTCTCCTCCATACCTTGACTAAGTAGCTTCGGCACCTAAACCAAACAGTGGTTGACAGCAAAACCGGTCCCAGGCAAGAGCCAAAGTTGGGTGTGTTCGTGTCAGCTCCACATCACCTGTCTGCTAACGTTGACTTTTCACTCACTGGAAGTGGAAACGCTGCTATGTACACTTAATGAAATACTAACACTGTCTACAGACACGAAATGTGTGCAGTGCAGGTGATAAAGTAATACACAAAGTGGAAATGAGCTTTGTGCTGTTACAGTTAAAGTTTATATACAGCACCGTCATGTCCATGTTTATCTGTCATTCAAACTTACATGCAAATACTAAAGCCAGCTCAGACGTAGGCAAGGAGTCACAGTTCCAGAAAAAGCTATTTCTGACTGAAGGTAAAAATCTAATCAAATATCACTGCTATTTATTGCGGTAGAAGTCACATTTTGTGTGTTATTCATGGCATTCTAAAATGAATATCTATCTATCTATCTATCTATCTATCTATCTATCTATCTATCTATCTATATATATATATATATATATATATATATATATATATATATATATATGTCTGTGTGTGTGTGTGTGTGTTTTTAAATTTTTTAAAGATGGTTGTTCTGTAGACTCTGCTCTGCTTTTATAGAATTTATTTTTAGCTTCCCAAAAAGCTAAAAGTTCAATATTTATCCCACACATTCATTGGTGCCATTGAGAAAAAGGCACCACAATGCCCTTTAGACCATCATGCAGAGAAAGTGTGGGCCACGCTGCTGCCATTTAATGCATGCTAAAATTTGTCGAAGAAGTTATCCTGTTTGCATGCCTAAGCATGGCTGTCCACATAGAGTAAGGCTGTGAGTTAAAAAACAAAACAAAAAAAAAACTGCATGCCATATATACAAAGCATCTCGACAATGGTGACTTACCTTTCTCCTACACATGTCAGCTGCTCGATCTCCGTCATAACCTCTGCTATCTCAAACTTCAACCTCTGAGAGGAAGACAGATGAAAAACAAGCCCCAGTTGGGTTTTTTTCTTTATGTTAAAGCAGGATGAAGCAAAGGGACGAGAGGGGACTAAGAAAGAACTGTGTGCAGTTTTTATGGGGAACCTGCATCTGCAAAGATAGGCCCATTTGCATTACATACAGCATGCAAATGCACCCACAGTGCTGCAGCAGATAGGCAGTGGAATTAAGTGGTAAAAGATTATGACAGCAGTTAAGAAATTATAATAAATATGTTCAGAATTAAAATGACTTGCGATCAGTACATACAGTAATTGTTGTAGTTACAATCCTCTGTTAATGAACTGAGCTACTGATATGACGCTTAACGGATCCTTTTCATACACTGTATATACTCACACACCTCTATATCATCGAGCAGCTCTCTCTTTCTCCGCCTGATGTTCGACAGCTCATCCCTCTCCTCCACGGACAGATCCTCAGGGACTGAAAAGCATGATGGCGAAAACACAGAAGACATTACCTCTCATTTGTACACAGTTCATATTACTATTTCCATTCAGCTTCTACTGCAGAAAGAAAGAAAAAAAAAAAAATCACAAGTCGAGAAGCAAAACGGGATCGTTCGATCAAATCTAGGAGTTCACAACAAAGATATAGAATCAGCTTTAAGATTTATTTTCCTCATACAGTAAAGTGACAGTAGTGCTGCTGCTGTTGCGTGTGTGTTTCGCGTTGTTCAGCTGGAAAATCAGATATCAAGAGTCCACACATTAATTAACTAAAGACAGAGAGAAGGCGAAGGGTCTTAATTATTCCACTTGAAAGTGTTTAGCCCCTTCCCTCTGTCTCCATTTGGCTCGGGGGAAAATTCTATTAATAAAACCAATCCGGATGAAGTTTCTTTCATGTGAATTTGGCAATTTAACACAGCTTATGACCCTGACTCCCCCAGCTGTGTGTGTTTTACAGCTCTGGGCAAAAGTGTGCAAGAGAAGAGGATGACTTGCTTTCTTTCCTGCATTTCAGTCCTGTTTTTCCTTCATTTTATCCCTCTCTCTTTTATTTACTCCAGTGCACACTTTACTTCTCAATTTTCTACATCTTCTTGAGCACAGCGAGTCTGTGAAATCTTGCTTCATAAAGCCAGCTAAGAAGCAGAAAGCGTAAATTTCTCAACAGGAGAATGGTACATCGAATGCCACGTGCAGCTTCATGGTTACATGTTGCTAAAGGGGAAAAAAAAAAAATAAAAACACCACTTGTTATTTTCCTTCACAGTTGGGACTCCGGGCCAATTAAAAATAAAACAAGGTCACTCGGCTCAAGAGGAAGTACTCAACCCCCTTTTAATTTGACAGCTTGTAAAAGAACTGCATTCAGGGCAGCCAAGTATTGTTGTCGATGGTATTCACAAAAGGTGCTTCCGATCCCAGTTATGTAATTCTGAAGCAGTTTGATGAGGGTCAGGTAAAGGGGGATTTCCTCTGTGGGCCATCTTTTTAATAGACAGCAGATGGGAATATGAAAGCACAATGACTGAGAGCATGAAAATAAAGATGTTAATTAATTACTGTTGCTAACCTCCGGCTACCTCAAATCACTTACACAATACTTTTGTGAGCACTGTGAATGTGGCTTTTGAGCCAATTAGTGGTCCCAAAAAGTTTCGAGGCTTGAGCAATGTTTTTCAAATGTTTGCCCTACATACATTAAAAGTTGGGAGGAACTTTTGTCTGTTTATGAATTTTCCTGGTTAAAAGTTCAAGAACTGGGTTGGAGTGTTCTAAATAGTGGGACAGACGTGTCCCCTGTGTCCCCCCTGAAATCACCACCTACGCATATATCGGTATAGTAAATCTGTTACTTTTAGATAGCCAGGTTTATGTTTTTTGATGCTTCCAAGTATTATGCTAAGCCAACTCAATTAGATGCTGACTGTAGCTCCATATTTAATCGACTGATATGATTATGGTATAAATTTTTCCATATGTTTTTTTGGGGGCCGGTACCAACACCAGTTTTCAGGGAATAAAAAAATTCAGACATCAATATATTGGTTGATATTCTTTATATACATATACACTCACAAGCCACTTTGTTAGTTATACCTATACAACTGCTCGTTAACACAAATATGTATTCAGCCAATAAAATGGCAACAAATCAGTGCATTTGGGCATGTAGAGATGGTCAAGTTCACCTGCTGAAGTTCAAACTGAGCATCAGAATGGGGAAGAAAGGTGATTTAAGTGACTTTGAAGGTGGTGCGGTTGTTGGTGCCAGACTGGTTGGTCTGAATATTTCAGAAACTGCTTGTCAATGTCAGAGGTCAGAGGAGAATGGCCAGACTGCTCCGAGCTGATAGGAAGGTAACAGTAACTCAAATAACCACTCATTACAATCAAGGAATGCAGAAGAGCATCTCTGAATGCACAACACGTCGTACCTTGAAGCAGATGGGCTACAGCAGCAGAAGATCACACAGGGTGCCACTCTTGTCAGCTAAGAACAGGAGACTGAGGCTAGAGTTCACACAGACTCAACAAAATTGGACAATAGAAGATTAGAAAAAAACTGGTGTGAAGAGTTTGCTGCCACATTTGGATGGCAGAATTTGGCATAAACAACATTAAAACATGGATCCATCCTCCCTTGTATGAACGGTTCAGGCTGCCGGTGGTGTAATGATGTGGGGGATATTTTCTTTGCAAGCTTTGGGCCCCTTAGTATCAACTGAGCATCTTTAAACACCACAGTCTACCTGAGTATTGTTGCTGACCATGTCCGTCCCTTTATGACTACAGTGTACCCACCTTCTGATGGCTGCTCCCAGCAGGAAGACATGCCATGTCACAAAGCTCAAATCATCTCAAACTGGTTTCTTGAACATAACAATGAGTTCACTGCACTCAAATTTCCTCCACAGTCACCAGATCTCAATCCAATAGAACACGGGAGAGTCACATCATGGATGTGCAGCCGACAAATCTGCAGCAACTGTGTGATGCCGTCATGTCGATATGGACCAAAATATCTGAGGAATGTTTCCAGCACCTTGTTGAATCTATGAATCTATGACTGACTCATGAAAAATTTTCTTTGTCTTTCTTATGGATTCTCACTGTGCTCATTAGAAGACAAAACTAAATGATAAACATGTTGAATACCACCTACTAAACAGGAGGATATTAGCTAACTGATACTTGGGTATCCTCAAAAAGATAAAACATTTGCTGGCACCAGCTTGCCCAGGCAAAATAATCAATATATTCCATTATCTGACATGTTTAATCAGTAAAACTGGAAATAATCTATAAAGGTTCTCCCAGTTTTTGGGTTTCTTTTATGTCTTTGAATAATTTGCCCAGGGGAAGATTTTGTGCAAGCAGCAGACAGCTCCATGTTTTCCATTAGCCTAAGGCTGTGCATTAGCTAATAAAGATATCCAATGGCTGCAACAACGTGCATGATTACAATCTTGATTCATTACAAATTGAATGAAAAAGAGGATGCTCCCTTTAATAAAGGCCAAGCACCATTAATGGCAAAGCATTATCACTGCCCTTCAATCTCACTGGGTCTACAAGCCTTTCAAGCCACACATTAGATAGCACAGGAGGCTATAAAGGCCCTAGTACTAGTGCTTCTGTTTCATTGGATCCTCTTGTTTAGTGGTATATTCCCTTTCTTCAGAGGTGGTCCACCAATTAGATTATTAACACACCCGCCCCATGACCTTCTATGACTCACTCAGGAAATGACTTTAGTATCTTTAGCAAGCACAGAGAGAGTCACGGGGGCAACACTGGTCGCTACCATCATATTGGCTCAAGCCAAAACACAGCCAAGCTTGAATGATAATCTACTAAAATCAATTATGGTGTGAGTCATTGCCTCTCAGTTAACAGCAGACCTTGGGAGGGTCAGAGCATAAAAGCTGTAGATAATGAAATGCTGGCTTCAATATGCATCTAAGAAAAAAAAAAAGCTTTACACGCTTTAACTTCTGTGACCTCTAAAAGAAATCCACGACAGGAGAGCTTAGAAATCCACAGCATCGAGTGCTGGGCCAAGAGATTCCAAAGGGTTTACACGCCAACATGTGTGCCGCAGAACAAAAGGGTTCCAGCAATTTCCTCCCTAAAAACGAAATCCCTAAAAATCTACTTTTAAGAGTAAATCCCCTGCTGCTCTTCACACCCAAAACTGTCCCCAAACATTCCCTGAAATCATGCAGAAAATGGTTTGCAAACCATCACCAGTTTACATTCGGTTTCATAACTTATACACTGTTTATTTTGTGTATATATAAACACGTCTATATGTATACACTATATTCAAGTTCAAGTTGGAGCAGACAGACAAAGAGGGGAAAAATTCCCAAGCTTTAAGAAATGATTCAAGGACTTCTCTAAAACCCCCGTCCACACCGTTTGTGCAGGAAAAGCAGCGAGGTACTCAGAGCACATGGAGCCCTAAGTGGAAATCCCATGCTTGCTTAGCACTGGCTGTGGTCCCAGTTGTCACTGACCCATGTGACTGAGAGGAGATTTGTCTAGATTCACTGACTTTTAAACTCCCGACTTTAAACGCTATAATGTCTTTTAAAGTGGATGAGCTTTGAAAAAAAAGACATCCCTGTTATCCCACTTGGCTCTGAAGCTCTCTGTGTCACATGCAAGGAAGCAGGAAAGACAGGGAAACTTCCTCTGGATCCAGACCCTAATCTGTGGTCCGCTGTCCTCAATCCCTCAAACGGCGGACAAAGACTTGGTTTGCATTATGGCCCAGATCATACATACCAACGGACATGTGGATGAAAACGCATATGATTACATACACACCAAGGCCAGGTGGCACTTATCCTACACACTCCCCCTCCCTGTGTCTATAAGCCCAGTACACTCGTACAGTGTGATATATGATAGCATATACACAGAGACTAGCCACTGCCTGACTTCAACCTACTTTGCCTCAGTGATGCTGGATAAAATAATGTGATCATTTGTGCTGCAGCAGATCATCTGGCTTCTAGTTTTAACTACCTCTGGGGGTCAGCATCAAAATCTGGGGCTTGTGGAGCTGAAGAGCCTTTGCACTGATTGCTCTGGTAATCTGCATTTTTTTTTTTTTTTTTTTGGGGGGGGGGGGCTCCTTCTGTG
>VVAS01104771.1:0-11777 GCA_015103295.1 Ptychochromis oligacanthus | reverse complement strand
CTAGATGACATTTAAACAACTAAAAATTCAACCCCAGCATGCACTCATTAGGGAGCTGTTTGAGTAGCTGAGAAACATTATTCTTATATACAGAATATTTGTCTTAAAACATCTGGTAAAACAGATGGACATTTTAAACCGCTGAAAGTGCTTATACACTTTGAACATCTTAAAGTGTGTTGCAGACCCAGGGGGAGAGACAGACTGATTGAGTTGCATCTACCAATCAAAATACTGGTGGTTTGATATCTGGCTCCTGCAGTCTGCATGCTGAAGCGTCCTTAAGATACTGAACCCCAAATTGCTCTAGATGCATCCATCAGAGAGTGTGTGTGACTGTTAGAAAGCACTTAAGGCTTAGAATAAAGTGCTGTGTGAAGAATGTGGCTTGTAGTAAAAAAGCTCTTTGAGTGCTCAGTTAGAGTAGAAAAGTTCTATATAATGGGGTATATCAGACTATATGAAGCCGTTTTGAATGGCATCTTCAGTAACTATCTTTCTATTTCGACTCTTTTATCACTGTTTGTTATGTCAAAGCTATTAATGAAAAACTTTCATGAATAACTTTGGTTGAGTTTGATTATTTGCTTTTTGGCTCATAGAGGTTGTATATTAGCTCTCAGTTCAGTGTAACCTAGCTGTCATTTATTAAAAAACGTAATATGTGTGTGTGTCCGTGTGTGTGTCTGTGTGTAAGGATACTTACATTAGATATAGTATTATCCTTATAAAAACATGAAAAGACACATTAAAGCTTTTGGTGAAGCTGTATTGTGATGGTTACTTTTAGAACTATTACGTGTACATGCATGTGTAATTACAAAAGAAGCAAAAAAAGCCTGATCATCAAAATAAGTTGGCTAGGGCCCACCAAACATTTGTACCCAGAGGACTAACTTGATGATCTGGGCATGCTTCTTGGAGACCGGTCTGCCTGTTTAGCTGTGTGTATTTGCTGATGAATGAATGTTGCAAACTTAGGCTGTTAATGTAAGTAAGTTGGAATGGTCCATGTAATGTATTTGTTAATATATAAATAGAAAATGCATCAATATAATAATTTACTTTATAAAAACCAAACCTAACCAAATTTGGCCCCTCTCTTATATGTACATTATGATGATGTCACATTACATGTATTGTACATTAAATATTAATTCCTCCTGAAGCAAAATAAATATTCTAAATAACCCAGCATTTCTCTGATTTACCCAAAATGGTATGAAGAATTCTGCTCTGCAGCCATGTAACGAAATGTACTCACATTTATATAGTGTTTTTCTATTCTTACTACTTTAGACTACAAGTCACATTTTAACCATACATTCATACAGCACTTTATTCTGTCCACTTCAAGGACTGTATCCATGTCATATCCATGGCCAATTTAGAATCACCAGTTAAGGAAGGAAGGAGACCAACAGGCACAGGGAAAGCATGCGAACTCCACACATAAAGGCCCAGGCCAGGGTTCAAACTGGGAACCTTCTTGCTGTGAGGTGACAGTGCTAACCACAAACCACCATGCCGCCTATGTAGCATAGTCACGTAGTGGACATCTTCACAGTCTCTAGTGAGAAAATGTCTACATGCTACTGTCTGAATAATCTATATTTAGCCATTAACCTTATTCAGTTAACTTTACACTAACTTCATATGCTGCTCAACTGGTCAAAGAGGTCACAGACAGCAGCAGACAGTTCAACTGTGCACTTCATAATGACACATTAACTGCCATGGTCACAGTTTTAATCAGCTGTGGGTTATGATGATATACAATTATGTACGGATGGGGCTTCTGAACAGATCCAGAGTTTTTAATGGTGATGCCTAATGCTCTCATTAGCAGCACTTCACACCCACACATGATCTGTATGCACACAGTCATGTTATTGAGTGGAGAAGAGGTGACACTGGCATGCTAATTAGCAAGGGGAATGTGCTCTTTAAACTATTATCGATGTTTTAGTAATCGTTACTGTGCTTTGATTTTGGGTCATGTCAAAAAATGCAGCAGAGGAAGTTTTTTTTTCTTCCCTCTCATTGAACATGAACACATCCTAGTGAGTGATGATTGAAGCACTAATTTATGCTAACTAAGCGAATCACCTCTCTTAATTATTGCATTTTCAACAGTCAGTGGACTATATATATATCTATGTATATATCTCTCTATCTCTCTCTCTCTCTCTCTCTCTCTCTCTCTCTCTCTCTATATATATATATATATATATATATCTCACATAGACAGTAACAAGTCTTTGTACAGACTATGATATTCTCGCACCAGAAGACAATTGCAACGCTCGTGTTTCCCGCTTCAGGGCTCTTATCCCTAGTGTATCATGCAAATAGCAGACAAAGAAAAACTGACAGTGAGAAATCACAGTGCAGTGTGAATAGAAGGCCTGCAGGGCCTTCTACATATCAATAATGAGGGATGAGCTGCAGCTCTCACATGTTTTGGCTCAGTCTCAGGAGGATTCATTCAGAGAGTTGGTGCTGGTGCCCTTAGCTGGCCTCGCAAAAAGCCCCAGGTTCCATGTGGGATGCCAGGATCTACAATCCATCAATGTGTCTCTCTTCTTTTGGCATTTAACAAAAGCTGAGACACTGTACAGAATGATAAAATGAAAAAATAATGGGCAAAGATTTTCATGGTACTATAGTTCCAGATTATGGAAGAAAGGAATTGCACTTAAACTGACCTTTTTATTTTTATTGATGTTTCAATCCTCTTCCTGCTAATGTGATTCTCTATGTATTTTTTTTTTTTTATTGACAGTTTTTGCACAATAAAGGATGATCTATAGTGGAAATTGAATAGAAATGTTATTTATGTAGCACATTTCATCAAGTCAATCTGCTTCACATAAAAAATAAACCAAAGATCACGTCTTTGGCTTGTGGGAGGAAACCAGAGCACCTGGAGAAAACCTACGCAAGCTCAGACAGAACATGCAGCTCCACACAGAAAAGCCCCAGCAGAGCAAGTTTAAAGCCAGAACTTTACTGTGCATACTTCAGAACATACCCAGACCCTGTACATGCACACTTTATAGTGTTTACTTTTAAATGAATAAAGTTAGAATTTTTGCTCATCGATTTCCATTCCATAACCCAAAATTACACGGCAAAAATTTAACACTGACATCTCTTTATATTAAGTCATTCATAAGCTTAATTTTTCCATCCATTTTCTTCCACTCCCAGTTGAATGTACCCAGAAAACCTCCACATGGAGGCATCCCTCTGATCACATCTCCCAACCTCCTCAGCTGGTTCCTTTCAATGTGAAGAAGCAGCAACTTTACTCCAAGCTCCCTAAAGATGTCTGAGGTCTTTACCCCATCTGCATTGCTTCTTCTGAATCCAAAGTTCAACAATCAGTCGGTGCCTCTTTTCCAGTACCCTGAAGAACACTCTCTCAGGTGGCAGAGCAGTCTGCCAACCATTCCCTCTTTTTGAAGATGGGAAATATCACCTCAGTCTGCCACTCTACAGGTAATGTCTGCAAACTCCACATGACACTGAAAATGGGTCTGTCATGACAGCCCAACAATGTGCAAAGCCTTTAGCATCTCACCTGGCACCTTCACGATGTGGAGCTTTTTAAGACCCTCAGCAGCTTCTGCCAAGGTAATAGGTGAGGCTTCCCCTGGTTCTTCAGTCTCTGCCTCCTCCACTGAGGACGTGTTGACCTGATTGATAGAGTGCTGCTGAGGTGGTTGTCCTTTTGGCAAATTCTCTTATCTCTGCAGAGGACATCTTGTGCTCTATTTGAGCTTCTATTGGGTCCGTTTTCAACACCTGGACTCCTTTTCAGTGTCATGAACCTATGTACCTACTTGCTTAGTTCCTCAGTTTGACCAACTGCCCAACTCAGCATCAAGTCCTGGGTTCAGACTTCTTTAGTTTTTCAGTTGTTGAGGCCACTGTGGTCTTGGGAACTCAGTGCATTAGGAACAGTTTTAAATGCTTGCCTTGCCTTTTTCTTTCTCACCACAGTTTCATGGTGGAGCTCTTCATGCCTTTCTAAACTCTGTCCAAACAAACAAACAAACAAATAAAAAAGAGTTTTGTCATTATTGGTTGCTGAGTGCATTGTTAGAAAAATAATATTTACAAAAATCTATGCAAAAACTACATGTGACTGACGTGATGTAAATGGTAAATGGACTGGTTCTTGTATGTTGCTTTTCTACTCTGCGCACTCAAAGCACTTTATATTACAAGCGTCATTCACCCACATTCATACAAGCACTTTTTTCTATACGTAAGCACCTTCTATCTAGCATTCACACTCCTATGAATGCATCAGGAGCAACTTGGGGTTCAGTATCTTTCCCAAGGATACTTTGGAATGCAGACTGGAGCAGCCCGGGATCAAACCACCAACCTTCCGATTAGTAGATGACCTGCTCTGCCTCCTGAGCTACAGCCACCTCCGTATATGTATATGTAATAAATGCATGACTCACAATGAATTCATGAATATCAGAAGCTCATTAGTGTTTACACAATATAATGAGTTTAGTGACCTCTTGAAAATGTGCTGACAGAATACTGAGTATATACTGGCCTTGATTAGTAATCACAAACTATTATCAGTTAATACATTAACTAACAAAACAAGATAAAATAAACACTAGTAAGCAGTTATGACAGTTAACTTCCAATCCATGCATATTGTGCATGGCAACGAAAGCAAAGTAAAGATTTTTTCCAATGAAATGGTAACACTGGTTTTATTATAGGTTAGTTATACTAGGTGTGGTAAACAGAAAAAACATATCTAACTTTTGTTGTTAACACCTTTTTCCTTTAAACATCTCAAGTCCTTTTGAACACAGGTGCACTCAATCATTAAACATAATAATAAAAACTTTTTTATAATGGCCCCAGTTGTCAGACCTTTTCTTGGCCAGTATGCCATCCCCCTTCTCTACTTCCTGCATTATACAGTATGCCAGGCTAAAGCAGGCAGCCTGGTAGATGGGCTGAATATCAAAAATGTAAACACATCTACTATGATCTGATTGGTTTAAATGTCAAATTTGGGTGGGCTTTAACATGGATTTTTGGTTTACACAGGTTAAATGGTGATTGTTATTGGTTGCTAAGTGTGTGCATTGAGTTTTAAGCTGCTGTATGAAGAACAATGGAGTTCAAAAAACAAAAGAGTCTTTCTGTAATCTTTTGTTAGTCAAATTACACATTTAGACTTAGGCTAGTGTAGAGCCAAATATAAGTCACTATGCGTATATATTTTTAATCAGCTTGTGTCATACTGTTAGCTAGCAACCCGGCTTGTGTAAGCCAGGTTGCTAGCTAATGACAGGTCACCAGTAATACTGATCTTTACTATCTAAATGACAAGTGAACTATTTAATCTTTATTTCAACCAGAGTTGCTTAATAAAATGGACTGATAGCAAACTACATTAAGTGGTCATCCTTCCATCTCTTAATCACTCTCAGCCAACACCCAGGCAAAACAGCTTCTCTGGACTTTAGTCAGTCTCAGTGTTTTCTGCCTTATCCCAGACTAACTCCATGGTTTTGACTGTGTGACAATGTTGTGAGTTATGCCTCTATCACCCTTCTAGCCTCCTTTTGCTGACTTTTGTTGACATACAGTGTACATTCCACACTATATGTCATTTTAGCAACATTGGACCAGAAGTAGACAGCACAGAAGTATGGTGGTTAACACAGTTGCAACAAGGGTTCACATCCACCATTGTGCAGGAGCCTCTCTGTGTGAAGTTGTATGTTCTCCCTGTGTCTCCCTGTTAGGTGATTCTAAGGTGGCCGTATGTGTGTGTATGAATTTCCATAAGGAGAGGGGTTTTCACCCACTGCAGACGTGCTCCCGTACAGTCCTACAAAATTCCAACTGTGCGGTGTTTGATGTGGATGATGCTTACATTGGTCAAAAGCGATTGGTTTCGACTGATGGTTAGTGGGCCAGAATAAGGAAGGAAGCGACAGGAGAACTGCAAAAAAAACAAAAAACCCCATCAAAGATCAAAAAGGATAGACAGTGGCTACAGTTGACACGTTTCATTGTTATTAACACTTGGTTTCACTTCAGCTTTTTGTATTACAACTTCGCTCTTCTCCGCGGCTCCATGGATGGCCAGTGGACTGCCAACGTGCTACCCCTGCTGAAACATAATTTCAGCATTAATCCAGCAACACACTGGTGACCTGTCCAGGGTGCACACTGCCTGTTGTCTATGGCAGCTGGGATAGGCTGTAGCCCTCCCATGACCCTGGATTGGATAAGTGGAAGAAAATGGATGAATGGATGGATGGATGGATGAATGGATGGATGGACCAGCACTATTAAATAAGTTGATTAAACAGCTTACCTGTTACTAGTAGCAAGAATGATAATAACTGATAACAGCCAAATAAAGATTGTTAGCTTGTTCCTCCTGTGACTGGAGATATACATATGTAGTTTTATACATGATTAAAGACTATATAACTTAAGTTTATGAACATTTGAAACAAGATACTTCTCATAGAAACTGTAACCAAAGCTTAAGGTTTAAGATTCCAGTCATCCCCGATCTTCTGAAATCCCAAAATACAGGGATGTACAGTGGATATAAAAAGTGTACACACCCCTGTAAAATGCCAGGTTTTTGTGATGTTAAAAAATGAGACCACAATAAATCATTTCAAACCTTTAATGTGACCTATAACCTTTACAATTGAAAAACCAATAAATCTGGTAGGAGAAAAAAATATAAAAAATAAAAAAGGTACAATAAGCTGGTTCCATAAGTATGCATACCCTTAAACTAATACTTTTCTGAAGCACCTTTTGATTTAATCACAGCATTCAGTCTTCTTGGTTTGGAGTCTATCAGCATGGCACATCTTGACGTGGCAATATTTGTTGAAATTCCTCTTCATCTTCATCTTCAGTTTTCTCAGGTTTTTAGGCCAAAAGTGACTGGTATTTGGAACTGTTCATAATTCCCTCCACTTTGACTAAAGCTCCAGTTCCAGCTGAAGAAAAGAAACCCCAAAGCATGATACTCCCACCACCATCCTTCACTGTGGGTATGGTGTTCTTTTGGTGATACGAAGTGCTGTTTTTGCACCAAACATACCTTTTGGAATTGTGGCCAAAAAGTTCAACCTTGGTCTCAGACCATAACAGATTTTCCCACATGCTTTTTGCAGACTTGATGTATTGTTTTGCAAATTGTAGCCGGGCTTGGATGTTTTTCTTTCTCTGTCTTGCAACCCTACCCCATAGTCCAGACATATGGAGAATACAGGAGATTGTTGTCAAATGTAATACACAGCTACCAATTGCCAGAAATTCCTGCAGCTCCTTCAGTGTTGTTGTAAGTCTCTTGGCAGACACCCTGACCAGTTTTTATCTTTTCTTTTCATCAATTTTGGGGGGATGTCCAGTTCTTTGCAATGTCACTGTTGTCCCATATTTTCTGCACTTTTTGATGACTGGCTTCACTGTGTTCCATGATATATCCAGTGCTGTGCAATTTTTTGTACCCTACTCCTGACTGATACCTTTTAACCATGTGATCCCTGCTGTAGCTGGCAACTAAGTTAATGTCAGGAAAATCCTACTAGGACAGCTGAACTTTATTTGGGGTTAATCAGAGTCTCTTTAATTGATGGCAGGTATGTACCCAAGAAGACTGAACACTGTGATTAAATCAAAAGGTAAAGTATTAGTTTAAGGGTGTGCACACTTATGTAACCAGTTTATTGTAGGGTTTTTTTAAAATATATTTTTCCCCTAATAGATTTGTTTGCTTTTCTATTGAATTGCACAGGTTACAGGTCACATTAAAGGTGGGAAATATTTTGAAATGATTTATTGTGGTCTCATTTTTTAACATCACAAAAACCTGGCATTTTAACAGGGGTGTGTACACTTTTTATATCCACTGTACAGATGTTAATGGCAGCTCAGTTCCATTGTGATGAAAGAATAGATGTGTTTGTATTCATGTGTCATTATAGAAATTAAAACATTAAAAAAAATACTTTACAACAATAAATACAAGTAAATCATAGTGATCAACTTTTATGGACAAACATGCTTGGAATTACGTAACTGAATTGTCCCACTCAGAGCACTTGCTGTCTCACCCTCAATGGGAAACTCCATAACAACTGGTACTTCTTTCCCCTCTTGTCACTCTATTGACACTGAAAGCCAGACCTGACATGTGACATGCTGTGCTGAAAAAGTAAAACAGGGATTGTTTGTGTCAAAATGATGGCATCAGTCTCTGGGCTTGGCAAACAGAATGCTTTTCTCTACAGTAGGGAATGTGGAACAGAGTGAACTTGTAATTGGGATCAGATGCCACTAGACTGGCAGCAAAACAGCCCACAGACACTGGGCCCATTTTGTTCATTACAGTGCTGACTCCACCACTTTTGTCACACAAGAACATGTTCTCCATCCAGCCTATACACCTGTGCTTTTATGAATTTGGTCTATTTGTCTTTTTTTTTTCTTCCCCAAATACTCGCCTTTATGCAGAAAGGAACGCAATAAAGTGGATGTAATCAAGTCAGCATTCTCTCTTTACATGGTGAAGGAAAAGAGCCTTCTTAACAATTAGTGATTTTCACTGTTAGCCAAGTAATGGTGTTGTGATTTTTATACTGATCTATTTTTTGATTACTTTAATAGTGAACACAAGATAACTGTAAAGCAAATGACCAAGTAATAGATGACAGGATGCATGGCAGCAAGCCCACTGACAGCAGATCATAAAGAAGCATCTGCTAGATAATAGATAAACAATAACAGAACACTGTGTAAACAGTATATTCTGTGGTTTATGTCACATGCTGTGATTTATGTGGTTTATGTTCCTGACACCGATTAACTTCAGTCACTAGCTATGATTAATGCCATATCCAGTAACCTCATAACGGACATATGACAAAACTGTATTATCATAACCAATTAAGGTAGCAAATTCAGTGAACTGTGAAGCAGGACCCAAAAGCAGTTTTAAAAAGGTTTATTTTACAGGCCCTCAGGTTCAAGCAGAGATATTTGCTGCAGGGAGAACTACAGGTGAGTATCAGTTCATGGATCAGGAATGGACTTCTGTTAGAAGCAGACTGATTTTGTTGCAAGTGTAATACTGAGAATTTAAGAGTTTAGATTGTTTGGATTCCTACTCGGGCTTCCTTTTTGAGCAGGTAGTGGAGAGGGTGACTGAGTTTTCCCCGCAGGTAAAGAGAGGATGGAGGGTGGACATGCAGGGGAGTGTCTTGGTAAGAGAAAACACAATTCCTCTTTTCACAGGAACAGAATTGGGATTGTGGATGAGTAATTCCTCAATGAGAGAGCACTTCAGCCAACTAGGAGGGTTGCTGAGAAGCAGAGAGAGAAGCAACATTAACACAAGGATTTTACTAAGGATTTCAACATCAGAGAGCCTGATTACCACAACCAACACAACAACAAAGGAGTGTGAGCTTGAGCTGGTCCTTAAATACAGATAGGTAATTAACTGATGAAGAACAGGTGTGTCAGCTGACAAGCGGGAAACCGGCACGCTCCACCAGCAGGTGGAGCCCAAGGTGGTATCTGCCCAACTCCACCTGAGAGCAAAGGAGAGATAACAGGTGAGAGAGCAAAAGAAGGAGAAAAACCCTGACCAGCCCTAGACCGTGACATGTATATACGTGGAATTGTAAGTTCATGAATGTAAATTTGATATGTGAGTGATTATACTCTTCCACAAAGCAACACATTAAAATAAAAGAGCAACATACTGGGAAGGAGAAATGAGTCAGATGCTCACAGCCAACATACAAAAGACATGCTGCAACAACAACAGCAACTGAAACACAAACTGTTCCAGGCGGGCATCAGTGCAGCACCAAACCCCTGTATGTGCAAAAAAAAAAAAGAAACCAGTATAATAATCCAACATTATGGGGTGCATCACAGTATCCTAAAAAGTCACTCAGCACACTTGATTAACTCAGAGATGGGTAACTCTGATTTTCCAGTTCCAGAAAGGCTGATCACAGTTAGTTCAGTCAACTCTGAGTAGGCTCAGCCTGAGGTAAGTGCATGGGTGAGTAGTGAAAGAAAGCTATCATCACTGGTGCTCCGATAACATTATTCACTATGGCCATCGGACAGAGGAATATGAATGTATGTTAGTATGGAGCTTGGGATTCAAAACAAAAGGTTGAGAGAAAGTAATTTTGATCAGTGTCATACAATCATCATTTATCCAGCTTGAAGAAGAAACTGAAGATAAAAATCTATATCAAACAAGATAAGATACAGATAATTTCAGACTGATTAGATGGTTTTTGATGGAAATCACGTCAAGGTTCAAACTTAAGGTTTACAGACACTGTAACTTCACTGTGTTCCTGGACCTCATTTAATGACTGTATTTCAACATGTGAACATATTTCAGTCAGAATACAATCAAACTCTCTGCAGCCTGCATTCAAAAACTATCTTTAAACTGTTCAATTCAATTCAATTCAGGTTTATTTATACAGTGCTAAATCACAACAACATTTGCCTCTTTATACTGTAAGGAAAACACCCTACAGTATTCTGGAGAAAACCCCAACAATCAAACAACCCCTTATGAGCAGCATTTGGCTATGGTGGGTAGGAAAAACTCTGGGGGGCTGGGATTAGTAGATTTTGATTCTGATGTTGATATTCTCATCACCTCCAACCTCCATGTCCATCATCTCTATATCCAACAGACATGTTTCTATTAGTCTGGCCAGTTACAACACGGCAAATTATAAATATTTGATCAGTGGATTATGAGTTTAAATCTAACATTTCACACTATGATTTAAACTTGATTTAACATTTATATGATTTAACATTTATATTTAGGTGTAAAAAGTTTGCAAATGTTGCTTTAAAATAATAAAAATAAAAAACCAGCAACTTGAAAAACTTCACACCACATTTTTTTTAATGAGGTATGGAGCTAAATGTGGCAGCTCAATTGAATTCAATTTTATTTATATAGCACCAAATCACAGCTGCCTCAAGGCGCTTTATATGTTAGGGTAAAGACCCTAAAATATAATTTGCCATATTATATTTTAATTTAGCAAATGGTTGTAGTTAATTTAAGCATGGTTCAGTTTATAGCTGGCACTACATATCATAAAAATTAACTTTCTTTAAACAGTGACTGCCATAAGTAAGACATAATAAATGTTTCAGGGCAGGGTAACTGGCAACCTGACAGCTACCTTATTGTCCACAGACTCACAGTCATGCTTGGTTAAGGTTATTGATTAATCATACTTTACATTTAAGAAAAATCTTCTTATTCTTATTCTTCTTGCCTCTCTAACTTTGTCTTCAAACTGCTCAACATGAGCTGTCCCTCTTATATACTTATTTCTAATCTTGTCCATTCTGGTCACTCCCAATGAAAATCTTAACATCTTCAGCTTTGCCACCTCCAGCTCGGCCTCCTGTGTTTTTGTTAGTGCCACTGTCTCTAAACCATATATCATAGCAGGTCTCACTACCATCTTGTAAACCTTCCCTTTCACACATCACTCCTTATACTCGTCTCCATCCACTCCGCCCTGCCTGTCTTGCCTTTACTGACTTTCATTCCTCTTCTCTGCAAAGCACACCTTCACCTCTCCAGGCTCTCTTCTACCTGCTCCCTACTCTCACTACAGATCACAATGTCGTCTGCAAACATCACAGTCCATGGAGACTCCTGCCTGACCTCATCTTTTAAC
>VVAS01104473.1:0-10469 GCA_015103295.1 Ptychochromis oligacanthus | reverse complement strand
ACCTACACCGATCAGGCATAACACCATAACCATTGACAGGTGAAGTGAATAACACTTACTATCTTTTCATCATGGCACCTGTTAGTGGGTGGGATATATTAGGGAGAAAAAATTGATGTGGTAGAAGGGGCAAGCGTAAGGATTTGAGCGAGTTTGATAAGGGCCAAATTGTGATGGCTATACGACTGGGTCAGAGCATCTCCAAAGCTGCAGCTCTTGTGGGGTGTTCCTGGTCTGCAGTGGTCAGTATCTATCAAAAGTGGTCCAAGAAAGGAACAGTGATGAACCTTCAGGGGTCTAGTGGAGTCCATGCCTCGATGGGTCAGGGCTGTTTTGGCAGCAAAAGGGGGACCAACACAATATTAGGCAGGTGGACATAATGTTATGCCTAGCAAAATATAAAGAAATGAAGGGAGGCTCGAGACTTTTGCACAGTGCTGTACATTCCTACCCTCACCTATGAATGAATGATGAATGAATTAAATTTTTATTTCAAACATATAAATAACAAATGTTTATAAACAAACAAACAAAAACCAAACGAACATGAAATAAAAGGAAGCCATCATATTAACGTGATGAACAACCGTGTCAGTCAAACTCCATAGACTCAGATCCCATAAAGAAATATTGACCATTTCCTGTTTGAAAAAGAGTAGGAGGAAGCAAATGCTTATTAATTCCTCCCCCCATTCAATTCATCATATATATATCTGTTCTTGGTTATATAGCCTAATACATACATATTCAATATCTGTAAATCAGTGTACCTATCTTATACACAGTCCCTTGTTATATTAACATATACAGATTTATAAATTGATCTATAATTATTTAACTACACCTATCCAAAAATATTGCTTTTATAATATACAGTATTATGATCATAATATACATATGATTATGAACTCGGGTAGTGAGGTCCTCTTAGAAGAGGTGTTTTTTGGGTACGTCCAACTGGGAGGAGACACCACAGGACACGCTGGAAAGGTTATGTCTTTTGGTCGGCTTGGGAACACCTCAGTGCGCCTCCCAGAGTAGCTGGAGGAGGTGACCAGGGAGAGGGAGGTCTGGGCGTCTCTGCTTAGACATCTGCCGCCATAACCCAGATGGGGATAAGCAGCAGAAAATGGATGGATGGATATAAAGAAATAAAACTTTAAAAAAGTAGTTAATTTCTAAAACGAGTTTGTTACATTTGATTTTTTAAAAACTGACTTAGGCATCCATTAGTTTCCTAGAAAAAGTTACAGTAGAGGTAAGACTCCTACTGTCTTACCTTACAGTAGAGGTAAGACTCCTACTGTAACTACAGGATGGAGGCGAGGAAGTTAAAAAAAGTATTAGTTGTTAGCTAGGACGGAGATCAACTCAGTGGCAGCTGAAACAAGTGACACAACAAAAAAATCAGCTGGCAGATGAAGAGGACATCACCCGTCATGTTATGTCACTGTATTGATTAGTTACTGACGGTCGTCCCCTGCAGCACAATCCGTTCGGCACAGCTGGTTCTCTGGGAGCAGATGACCGACAGTGGGCTGGAAACCAGTCCGTCTGCACCCTGCAGGCCTTCCTCCAGCTGGCAGCTCAGACGGACAAGCTGGTGATCTTTGACCTCTACCGTCCGCCCAGAGGTCACCCGTACAGAAACACCTGGATCCAGCGCACGCTCGAGGTCATCCAGAACGAGTCGTACATCCACTCCTCACAGGTGAGGTCTTTGCTGGAGTTCAACCTTGTGCTGTTCTCTAGCACCAGATCTTAATTTAACATTTCATTGTTTGATAGAAAGCAGTTTAAAGAGGGCAGCTACTGTGAGCAAGTAGTGGGTAACACCACTTGTGCTTTGTTTCTGTGTGCGTTGGTGTATGCGTGCCTTCTCTCCAGGTGCTTTGGCTCCCATCGGACCTCCGAGCTCTGGTCAAGGAACTTGATCCTGAGCTCCAGCAGACTTCAGGCAGTCGGCTCCCTCTAGAGGAGCTGCAGAGTAACCACATCGTCAAACTCAACCTGGACTACACCTCCATGTCCACTGAGCTCATCAGGTCTCACACTGACTGAGTCTTTGTAATGTCCTCCCCCTGGTGCTTAGTAACACTCATGACTTTCTCCTCTCCTGTGTGCAGTGAGTACACTGCAGTAAACATTACCACCAACCTGTATGTGATCAGCCAGCCATGGCTCTACTCTCTGGCCTGGTGTGCTGGAGTCCACTCAGTCACCACCAATGCCCCCCAGCTGCTCAGGACCATCAGCTCCCCACACTTTCTCATGGTGAGTCCAAGCACCAACCACGGGCTTCATTTCCACAGCAAACATCTCTGGCCTGTAGGCTCTCAGATGAAGGGAAAGATAAGAAAGAAACATCTGAGAGCCCTGCAAAGATATTTTCTTGTTGTAGAAGCTTTTATTTTGAAGCACATTACCTAGTGACAATGTAATATAGTTAACAGTGGAGGGTAAGAGTATTGATTTTAGTTTCCAGGTGTGTGCTGCACATCTCTTATGACAATTCTTTTTGGCTCTACACCCATTTTTGCCAGGCTGCTTGATTACATCAACTCAATGCACCATCTGGTGGCAGAAAGTGGTATTACAGGAAAATATGACCCAGCCCTAGTTAATCTTCAGCTGATATGTCTTCAACACAACACACTTCTGCAGTTATTTCTTGAAAGTCTCCTGATAGCTTTACTTAATTTTGAAAGGTTGTTTTTATAATTAAAGCAATGGCATTATATATGCTGAAAAAGTTACATACAGGAAATATTTTAAGGATAAAAGGAACTATAGTTTTGTCTGTTACATTTTTATTATTGTTTCACGTGTGAAATATTCACCTGTCCGCTCCCACACTGTCTCTTCTAATCTGCTTCTCAGAGTCCAGATAAGTATAAACTAATGTGGATTCTCACTGATCTGATGTCCTTCATGCTGACCCTCATCATCTTCTTCTTTCACAGGTGAATCTCACTCACACGCGGACACACAAACACACACACACACAGACTTACACACATACACACACTTCGCCTCACCTGTATTGTGATGTTTCTTCTGATTCAAGATGTTTTGCTCTCTGTTGAGATGAAAACATGTCGTGCTGTTTGTTTTCAGGTGGAGAGAGAAAGAACTGGCCTTCTGCTCGAGCAGCAGGGTCAAGATGGAAAACGGCACTTACAGCAAATTCAAAACAGGTAAATTATTGTAAAATATGAATGAATATAAACTTATAGCAACTTAATAAAGCCTATAGATATCTGCTGCACATGGACAGACATTTTCATCCCAAGGCTAAATAACCTCCCTGCCACATACTGTGATTAAATGTCTTAGAATAATTGACTTTTCCTCAGGGAAAGAATACATTTTATAGCCTGTAAATTAAACATAAAGTGTTTAAAAACCCATAAAAATATAAAATTAAGGAGTAAACTTACTGAAAATATAAGTGCTGGTTTGTTTTAGTTTCTCAACAGAAAATATTTTTATCATTAGGACAAAAACGTTCTTTGCTCCATTGTAAAGACTTATACACTGTATATTTATATATATAATAGACTATATATTAGAAAACCATCATTGTGTGGGTTCTGTAGACTTAAGCTTTAAAATTATTTATTTAATTACAGTACAGGTTTTCCCAAAGATTTAATTATTAGACGAGAAATTACCACCTTAATTGCCATCTTAATTTCCACGATTCTTAAAAAAAGGAGAGGTATCAGTAGAGCCTGTTTATAAATACTCTTGATTGATTTACAGTTTATTTCGGGGGGGGGGGTTCACAGAGATATAAAGGACTGCAGGGTAATTGATGTTGAAAAAGTAATGGTTTTATATTTAAAATCAGTGTGTGTGTTCAAAAACAGGAAATTATCTTTTCTGGAATACAATATTAACAGTGTTAACTGTGACAAAATGTACCTTTGTGTGATCATTTTTCGTGTATATCCTGTAGTTTCACTTACTGGTTTGTTATTTCCCACTCAGGGCTGAATTAGAGCCAAAATGATGAGTTGATTGGTTTATTGTGTTTTTTTTTTGTTTTTTTTTTAATTTTTTTAATTAGAAGATGTAGTTTTTAAGCAAAAATGCAGCAAATATACAAACACATTCTGCTTTCAGCCTCTCAAATATGAGGATTTTGTGTTTTGAGTGGTTTGGATAAAACAAGACATTTAAGATGTCACCTTTGGCTCAGAAAGTCTAATTGATAAAACTGGTCAAATCGATTTTACATCCACTCCTGACGTCGCAGTCTAAAGCCAAAATTTCATTTGGTCGATTTTTTTTTTATGGAAAATCTTGTGTCTAGATTCTACTAACGCACACATGTCTGACTGATATCTGCTCTTTTAGAGATGAGTGACATCTGGTTGGTCTCCAGCGGTAACTCGCCAACGGAGGAGAAGTCCAGCCTGGCAGCCGCAACAGAGCACTAACGTCTGCTGAGCCGGTGAACCCAGGTCGCACACTGCCAACCTCCGTAAGACTTCAGTAAAAAAAAAAAAAAAAATAACAATTCACCTTTGTCTTAATGAAATAAAGTAGCTGAAACATTTCTTCCCTCTGTTTCTATCTGGTTTAGTGTTTTAAATGATTTTTAGCTACAGCTAGCAGCTTAGCTTAGCATAAAGACTAGCTAAACTCTGGCTAAAGCTAACAAAAATCCAGCGCCTCCAAAGCTCATTAAACTGGTTAGATCTTGTTTGTTGACCATTTCCTGCAGGAGCCAACCTAATTTTACATTTTTCTATTTAAAGTAATGGAAAAACTCTTGCTGTACGTCTCACACATCCCCCAGAGGTTGGGCCGTCCTGGAGGCATCACTGAGGACTGTATAGTTGTGACATCACAACGTAACATAAGTCGTGATGGCTCATTTTACCGGCACAGTTTCTGAAGACAGGCTGTGTGGACTGAGCATTTTCACAGATTCATAATAAACTGAACACCTTGTTTGTAATTACTGTGGATCTGTTATGCTTTTCCTTATATTAAACATGGCCAGAATTTCAAGTAATGAGGTCAGTGTATGTTGAAATAATGTGAGCCAAAATCACAGGACTGCTTTAAACGCCCAGATTCAGATTGTTTTTTTTATACTCTTGGCTCTATGATGTCGGTGAGAACTGTTATCCATAATATGGTCATCTCAAGCACGTAGCTGTGACTGTGAGCACAAAAGCCCCACCCACCTGCTGTCTAAACCTTCTGTTTTTGAGGGGCAGCCAATCAGAAGAAAGTTGGCTTAAAGGGGAAGGCGCTAAAACTGCTAAAGAGCTGTTTTAACAGGTATTAAATAACGATTATTCTAATTCATGTAAAGCTGCTCTAGAAATGAGCAGAATAGGTCCACATTCTGCAAAATTGGACCTTTAAGTAATTTGCATGAGGTAATAAACATTATTTATTTAAAGGAGAACATCGAATACAATATAAATTTAAAAAGACCTAAAACACTATGGAGAGAAATTAGTCTCAAAAGTATAAAAAATATGTATCGAGGTCGGATCTTGTTCACACCGTAAACGAACCGCTCTGGAGTTTGTTTGGAACCGGACCAAGACCACCTTCTCCAAAGGGTCTCGGTGCGCTGGTTTCAGTCCGCACCCGAGAGTGCTTACCGTGTTCACATCTGCACAAACGATTCGATTTAAACGGACTAAACACTGCAGGTGTGAAAACACCCTCTGTTTATGCTTGCAGGTCATGTCACACACATTTGTGACACTTTTGAGACATATTTCTCTCCCAAAAAAATACGGATGATAAAACTCTACATTTTCCTGGTTTCCACACTCCTCTGCTCTAAGTGTACTTAGTTACAGGTATATATTAAAAGGTAAAAAATTGCAATTACGATTTTCATGTTATTTGTATCTCATAAATGTCTCATAATCTCAAACTTTAATGTATGATACAGACTTTAGTTTGGTTAATGAAGAACTGGTTTTATATGCAAAAGACACCAGCTTGAACTGGATAAATGTAGAGCGTAAAGTGTAAAATGTACATGACTGTAATGATATGACACAAATCTCAGAATTAAAGTTTATTTATAGCAGTTACTTACATGTCTTCAGAAATAATTCGATGCAGCCATTTTGTTTGTTTGTTTGTTTGTTTTTTAAACAGAAGCCAACCTCACAGGACTGTTTGCAAAATGTCATTTATTCATTGCTACAGAATAACATGTGTTCACATCATGGATGAAACAATTTCTGCTTCATAAACATTGTCCAAAAAAAAAACCCCCATTATGATTACGATTTACAAATTAACGCTAATTCATATATTTAAAAAAAAAAGAGACAAATAATAATGAAATCATTCACCATCTACACATGGACACGCTCTGAAAACTACTGGAAACAAAGATGGTGTTCGAACTTTGTGGCACACGTATGGGCTGCTAACAAAATAAAAACATCATTACACATATTTCCTCCACATTGAAGCTACATTTGAATCCAGACAATGTTCACAGGTTTGGAGATTCTTCTTAATGTTTTTGAGTTTGACTGCATAAACTGGCAAACTGTAACAAATCGATCAAATCAGCTAACAAACATCTGAAACTGAAGTTTTTTTGTTTTGTTTTTTTAATCTCTGAGCATAAACAAGGACACTACCTACAAGTTAAAAAAACAAAAAAGAACCAGAGGACTTTTGTAATGGGGAGATGGTGGTAATGGGACTTTCCAGCAGTTTCCTTTCTTTGTTTTTTTATGGCTATCTGAAGCAGCATTTTAAAATCAGGGAGCATTTCTATCAAACAAAGATTTGGCTAGAAAAAAACCGAAACACTTGGGCTGCAGAGCAGGACTTGAACGATATAATTTTGACTTGGTGAGCTTTACAAGGTTAAAGTAGTGCAATCATTAAATTGTGTAATGAATCTGCATTGCCTGATGTTGGAAAGGTGCATTTTACCTGCTCTCAGGTCATGTCCTGCACCGGATCAGAGGGGTGTATTACAAAGTGAGATTAACAGGTTAGTGAGCTATGTTGACCTTAAATCCAGAGTTTTCAGTGTCATGAGGGAGATCCTTTTTTTTACCTGGCTAAATCACCGTGGAAACTTGTGCAGAGTTTCCGTTTAAAATCAGCTGAAAGCCCCTTGTTTTCACTGATTTTTTATTTTTTTTTTACTTACAGTAAGCTTTAAGCGCGATATAGATTCTCTACTGAGGAATACGTTTTAATTACAGTACACAACCTGTTCAGTCGTATCTTACTAACACCACTGAATGAAGCTGTGCAGTATAGTTGCAGCAGTGCAAACTGTGCATTGTATAGTTATTGGACTTTGCTGGTCAGAAAATGTAGAAATCTTTTTTTTTTTTTAATGCTTGGTCTTAATCCTGCCAAGTCTCTTTTACACTGCTGGAAACAGCTTAAAAAATGGCTCAGTTACATTTATCAGCTATTTATCACTATTAATTTTCAATCAAAAAATATATTTCACTCTGTTTTGGAATCGACTAAAATGAATCCCAGTTCTCCTTTTTTAGGCTCTGGGAGAATGTGAGTCCCCTTTAATGTTTAAATGCGTCAAATTTAAAGTTTCAGAGCTGTCACATTAGAAATAAATTAAGTTAATATATTTATATATTTTCTTATTTCACTGCTTAGTGCGCTTCTGACGTATTTACAAGATTAATGGTTTTTTGCAGTATTACTCTCGTCTTATTTGCAGCTCCAGGGTTGCATTTTACTTTAATATATGTTTATGTTCTTTATAGATCTCTGTCACCCATTCTCTGATTGGAGTACGAGCTGCTCAATTGATCCATTTCGTGCAGAAGGAAAGAGTCAAATAACACGTCAAATGCCCCTTTATGTGAGCATGCACAGAGCCTGAAGCAGAAAATGTTAACAGAGAAAGTTTTTTAAATACACATACAAAATATAATATAACTTTCGCTGAGATACCCATTATCTCTGACTGGGAATTTAGGTTCTGTCAAGCCAGCTAACGTGCAGATATATGTGCCTGGCTATGTTGAACTTGCCTCATACTACGTCCCTCAGTCATTAAATTCTTTTTATCAGACAAACTCAATACCGTGATAGAGTCACAGTGTGATATTTGGAATGCCTACAAAATACTTGGATATGTGATAGAGAGTATTTGAATTGAAATGTAAATGCATTTTTAAATGTTTAGTTCCCTCAGTCAGTGTCAGTATGAGTACAGTTTCTCTGTTTGGTGCTGCAGCAGTGGCAGCAGCTGCTCGCGCCCCTCCCACCCAGTCTCAGACAGAGAGAGAACAAGAGGCAACAAGACATCATAGATGAGTTCAATCTTAGTGAAAATCCCATTAATGTTACTGAACGCAATGAGTAAGTGCTACCAGGTCCAATCTAGCAGGATCACTGTTGTGACTTTTTTTTTTTTTTAATGGAAGGATCCTCCTTCAGACATGAAGGCAGCCTGTTAAGATGCCATCAGAGTAACAGAAAGGATGTCTTAAAGAGACTGTGGTCAACTGACAGAAAATTATCTAGCAGATATTTTTTCAGCAAAAATGCCAAAAAAATTATTGACTACATGTTTTCAAATGAGAACATTTACTGCTTTTCTTGGTTGTACATTAAAATCATATTTTAATATTTTGGGTTTTGGTATGTTCCTCCGGCCAAACAAGACATTTAAGACATTTTGTCCTGTCTCCCTCTCCTCTCTTCTGTTTCTCCTCAGCCCCAACCAGTCACGGCAGATGGCTGCACCTCCCTGAGCCTGGTTCTGCTGGAGGTTTCTTCCTGTTAAAAGGGAGTTTTTCCTTCCCCCTGTCGCCAAGTGCTTGTTCATAGGTGGTCGTCAGATTGTTGGGGTTTTCTGTCTAATATTGTAGGGTCTTTCCCCTACAACTTTTAGTATAAAGCGCCTTGAGGCGACTGGTGTCGTGATTTGGTGCTATATAAATAAAACTGAATTGAATTGAATTGAATTTAATGTCACTTTGTGCCCCTAAGAGTGCTGATTAAATGAGAGTATAGTTACAGACCTATGAGCTTGATTCCACTTTAGGTTAATATTTTTTGTTTTCTGGATGAAAATTCATGACCCAGAATTTTCTTTATACTTTATAAATACTGGCCCAGATTTTTTAATTACAAGAACACTGTTCAGCTGTCTCAGCAGAGATTCTGACAATTTAAAAAATTCAGTCTTAAGAAGTCTGGAAATTGTTTCACCATAGCTTGAATACATCTGACTTTGCAACACAGGGAATAAACGTCGCTGCTAACATAATAACATAAAGTCCAGTGTTGGGGAAAAAGTCATTTGAAGGCAACAGGTGAGTTTTAAGACAGGGCTGATGTTATAAAATGAAAACATTGGCGTTACAGCATCACTGTCAGCCATCCGAGTTTGTGTGCGCAGTATTGATCGACTGATCGATGAGTTTCCAGCTTTCTCCTCACTTGCTGTTGCCTCGGGATGTTCGCTGTTTGGTCATTGTTGTCAGCATCTGGCTGATGTAAGAGGTCAGGAGGTCGTCCATTTTGTAGCCCTGATGGATGGAAATATGTTGATGATGTTGTGGGGCTGTCTGGCTTTTTTTTTGTATTGCACTTTTCACTGTATAACAATGTACTAGCGCACCTAAAAAACAATTAGAATATCATGAAAAAGTTAATTTTTTTGCATAGTTTAATTTAAAAAGGTAAACTTCCATATATTTTATATTCATTACACATAATGTGAAATATATTTTAAGCCTTTTGTTTTCAATTTTGATAATTATGGCTTATAGCTAAGGAAAATCCAGAATCCAGTGTCCAGGTATGACCGCAGCCTTGACAGGAATGTCAAGAAAAGTTGATTCAAGACCTTGGGCTTCACAAGGAGTGGACTGAGGCTGGTGTCAGTGCATCAAGAGCCACCATGCACACACATCTTCAGGAAACTTGCTACAACCGCTGCATTCCTAATATGAGCTTCCACTCCTGAACCAGAGACAACACCAGAAGTGTCTCACGTGGGCTAAGAAGAAAAAGAACTGAACTGTTGCTGAGTGGTCCAAAGTCCTCTTTTCAGATGCAAGAAAATTCCATCCATCCATCCATCTTCTTCCGCTAATCCAATTCAGGGTCGCGGTTGGGCTGGAGCCTATCCCAGCTGTCATAGAGTGAGAGGTAGGGTACACCCTGGACAGGTTGCCAGTCTATCACAGGGCTAACACAGAAAGACAGACAACCATTCACTCTCACATTCACACCTACGGCCAATTTAGAATAACCAGTTAACCGAACATGCATGTCTTTGGACTGTGGGAGCAAGCCGGAGTACCTGGAGACAACCCATGTAAACACAGGGAGAACATGCCAACTACACACAGAAAGGGCCCAGCCGGCCATTGGATTCAAACCCAGGACCTTCTTGCTGTGAGGCGATGGTGCTAACCACTATACCACGGTGCTGACCATGAAAGTAAATGTTGCATTTCATTTGG